>LPNX011137438.1:82500-84975 GCA_001517045.1 Pseudotsuga menziesii
TGTTAAGCATTATCTTGACATGACACAAACTCAACTGTTTGAGATTTTTAAGTTGCCCACGTAGAGCTAAGGCTCGGGCAAAGATCTTTTGAAAAATGCAAGCCTTGGTATGCTAGAATCAATACCATCCGGAACACTTGTTGTTGTAGATACCACATAGAGTTTGACCTATATTACCATACATTTGCACATATACATCATTTTTGCATCCTAACCATGTGCAGGAATGCTCAAGTACAGTACCACCAATGTCATCCAGAGATTTCATCCATAGCATCATGTGTCCGAGGCAAGATGGGCAGACACATTACTTAAAACAATGTGTAGACGGTTCTTGCAACAATTGTGGTGGGCTATCCTTATGGTCTGATTGCATCCATGAAAGTGAAGATCAAGCATTTGGGAATGCAATTGTCGAGAAGTAGAACTATCAGTATGAGACATATCAGCTAAATGATGGGAAAGAAAGCAGGAAGATTAAATTGGTGACTTCACAGGTAAATTCTTGAATATTGACAAATTAATATTCATGTACACATTTTTTTATGTGGTTTATTGACATATTAATATTCATGTACCAAGTGCGAGCATGTGATTTTATTCCAGAGTTTCGTGGAAAGATCCAATAGTACATTCAACATGTCGATATGGCACAGTGACAAGATGAGCAATTCAGAATATGTCGGGACACCTTCCCTCTCAGAACAATACTATCAATGGTTGAATTTGCGGAAAATTACACCCTACAACCACAAAATGAAATTCAAATTCAATACTATCACTCAGAGCAGGTGAGCATAATGGTGCATATCATGTATCGACATGGGCAAGATAGCAATGAAGAGAAACATGTGATACTGAAAGAAAGTCACTTCTACATAAGTGACGACCGGACCCATGACATCCATTACGTGCAACATTGCTTTAAATTATTCTATGATCACGTGAAGCTATGGATATACCATTTTATCGTCATTTCATTTGGTCAGATGGTTGTGCTGGACAGTTCAAGAATGCACGTGTATTTGAATGGTTGTGTTTGTTGCACATAAAATACAAGGTGCCACATGTATGGAACTACTTTGAAACTGGTCATGGAAAAGGAGAGCACGATGGTGTTGGTGCATGCATTAAAACTTTCCTTCGAAGGGAAGAGATGAAGTTTATAGGTGCTCGCCTTCGAGGCGCTACATCTATAGTCCAATGGTGTGCATCTGTCATGGGAGAACAAGCAACAAGGAAACACTTAGTGCGAAGAATATTCTAGGAGGTTACAAATGTGGACTGATCACAAACACCTCAGGTGAACACAGTGCATGGAACTCGATCACAAATACTTGCATGCACCAACTAGGCTTTCATGAACAACAATTTGCATGCTCCAAATAGGGTTACCAAGGTATGAGATGGAACTAGGGTTTAGTGAGCAATCATGCAAGTTAGGAGAGGTAACTAGAAACACATGATCACCAATACTTGCATGCACCAACTAGGCTTTCATGAACACAAATTTGCATGCACCAACTAGGATTTCATGAACACGAATTTGCATGCACCAATTAGGGTTTAATTCAACCAATTTAGGGTTTGTAGGGTACATGATGTATGTTAGTATGGTATGATGAACTAGTATCATAGGGTATTGTAGGGTATGATATGGTATATATTACACATGCATGCATGACTTAGTGTTAAATGGTACATATTGTTAGTATGTTATGTTATGGTACATGTTAGTGTATCATAGTATGGTACGATGTTAGTGTCGTAGGGTAATGTAGAGTATGTTATTGTGTGTATGTTAGAATTGTATGATGTTAAAAAGTTGATGAGTCGTTTAAATTCTTCCTTTAAGTATTGGAAATTCATTTAAGTTAGCACACATGCACGAACCACACATATCATTATATCACATAGGTGAACCACACATATCATGTTCCAAGACCAATTCAACCATGATATCATGTTCCAAGATCAAGTCAACCATATATATGTATAAATTTGAACCTTGCTTTATATTATATATGTATAGTAATAATGTTGTACAAAAATTGCCATGCCACATGGCCATAATACAAAATAGTGGATCAAAAAGTACATCTATGTGTACATATGAACAAAACGTTACATCTATGTATGCCCCCTATACATTTTTTCTAGTTATCCCCCATTTTGTTGCCACTGCCAGAGTCTTCGAAGAAGTGTAGCTTTCTTTTGCCACTACTCACTGGTGATCCCCATCATTGAACAAGAGGGATAGGTCTCATCAGTGGAGACTGTAGAAAAACCAAATTTTGTAAGTTAATTTACCAACCTTTAAAACTTTTATGTACATTTGTTCAAATTCCAAAACCAAAATAACATTTCTACTTACTGTACGTGAGTAAGTAATCACGGGTCGTGGTTCCTCACTAACAGCAACCCTGATTGGGTGCTCTTCTTGAACCACTTGCTCACTATCAAGCTGCATAAATA
>LPNX011137443.1:0-12570 GCA_001517045.1 Pseudotsuga menziesii
GGGGGGATTAGTAAGAATTGGGGGGGATAGGGGGGGTGTTAGTGGTAGGGGGTGACCTATGTATGTGTAATGTGAGTGTCTGAGAGAGAGAGAGAGGGTTGGTGAATAGATACGGGGTGGGGGATAAGTATAGCTAGATGAGACGACGAGCGAGAGAGAGTGGGGAGAGAGAGGTGTTAGGTGTTAGGAGTGAGAGAGAGATTCTAAGGGGATGTGTGTGTGTGTGTCTGTGAGAGAGAGAGAGGGATAAGTATAGTTGGATGAGCCAAGGAGTGAGAGAGAGTGGAGAGAGAGAGGTGTTAGGTGTTAGGAGTGAGAGAGACGTGTTGAGGGGATGTGTGTGTGTATGTGTGAGAGAGAGAGAGATAGAGAGATATAGGAAGATAGGTTTAGGAGTTTCAGAGGGGGGCGCTGTTACCACCTAAGTTGTACTTAGTGGTTTTTATCAAGTGATCCTGGTGAACCGGACAGGGTTAACTTGTTCGGACTTCAAAAAGACCTTTGGAAGTACTTATGGGAAGTGCTTGTTGTATCATATCACATGTTCATACCCCATGGGGGAATTGTAATAAATGTTCTAGCATGATAGTGTCTGTAAAAGACTCGGTCTCTTAGACTTTATTTGTCAATCCGATCAGCCCAAGGTGTTTTTTCCCTTGGTTATTATTGGTTGTTGAATAAACGACTGATAATTTCTGAGTTTTTCACTCCATACCTCCAAAGTTGGGGTGGTCAGCTTGTCATTTGTTCCTATTGAGGTTATTAGAGTCTATGTGTCAATGTGTAAGCATGCTAGACATCATTTTTGAGTCATATGAACATGTCTAAGTCCCCCTAGGTGTTTTTCAATTTTTCAATTTTTTAGTTTTTTCAGTGTTTTTTATTAAATTTTTATTTTTCCAAAACTTAGGCTATTTTTTAATAGTTTAATTGGAAAAATTGAGTCTGTAATAAAAGTGGGCCAAATAATCGGTTTCAGTCATGTAGGTGCTCATTTTAAAGCTAAGAGCACCATGTAAACCCATGGACCCACTCTTTCCTAAGTTTTGTGTGATCTTCCATCACTCAGGTCAGAATGCCCCAAAAATCAATTCTTGATTATTTTAATTAATAAATTGATGAATAATGGAGCAAATCCAAAATCAATAAATCAATGGATTCTCAACTGATTTGACTGAAATCAATCAGATATGGAGCAGATTGACTGGATCTGAAAAATCCTTGACTAAAGGAGGGGATCAAATAAGATCCAGAGCTGATCTACAGTGGTCTTCATGGGGAATTGCGCCCTCTCTCTCTCCTCCACACGTGTGGACTCTCCTGGATGCTCTATGGGCCGATGTGGCAGTGTATGGGTTGATGTGTCAGCCATATCAAGCCCCCGGTTGACAAGTAGTCTCAGTCCAACCTCAGTTGTGCATTGATGAACTCTCCATCAGTTGATTTCACTTAATTCCATGAGGAATTGTGCCCCCCCTGGGCTAGATGGCCTGCAAATTGTATAAATCCTGCTTGAGGCTCCCTCTTCCAAGCTAGTTAGATCTGGAATGAAGGGCTTGCCATTGTAACTATGTACTGATTTTCATTTGTTGAAATAAAGAGAAGCTTTGGAGGTTCAATTGTGGAATACCTTTCATGTGTGGATTGCCATTGTCTTGCTGCATTCGAGGTGAAACTACTATTTTTCCAATTTTTTGCACTTAATTATTGTCTGCCTGAATGGTTTCTGAAATCATAAGGATAGATCATTGTAAGTAAGCTTAATTACTTTCTATTTGCTGCATATTTTTGAATGAGTTAATACATGTATGTTAAATAAGGTTATTTGCATACTGTATCATCCCTTTCTCATATGTATCTTCAGATCTGATAGTTCTGTCTGCAGGAGTTGTGTTGTAGCTTACAGGTTTTCCGTGGCTGGAAGATCCGTGGTTCAGGTTTGATTCCATTGATTTCCAGAAGATATTGCTAATATCGTTCCCATCGGTGCTTCTCTACCAAGTTCCCTCAGCAGATCTGCTTCAACAACAAGCACCTTTCTTCACCTTTCTCTCCTTTAAAAATTATTAAACTTTCCTCAAAATGGTTACTTTAAAGGCTTCTTATTAATCTGATATATCTCATCAGGAAAAACACAAATATATATGATCATTAATATCCCTCCTTTATTCTATATCTTAGTTCTGTTTTGCTCATAAAGTTCAAATTCAAGAGATCTAGCTAAAAGTACCTTAGTCTCGCAAGTATTTTAGTGAAAATTCATAGCTTGCTTTTAAGGTAGTTTCATTTGCTGTTCAATAAGTGTAATATTCTGCAATATCAGTGATTTTAATTGGCTGCACAAAAATCAGGCCAATATCCCAAGGAAATCTTGCTTTCCTTGGTTCCTTTTTCGCCGATTTAGCTAGTTTAATTTCATTACTTTTTGAGATAAAGTAGGCTGACCCAAAGGTACTCTTAAAGTGATTTTGGGAATTTTTTATTCTAACCTTCTCACTGTCCTTTATCATGTCTGATTTACTAAAAAGCACATGCAAGCACATTGATCTCTTTGATTTGACTCCATTATTAAGGCACTGGTCATTTTTGCTTCATATATATATTGTTTATCAGCTTTGTGCTTTCGTGTGTAATTTTCATATCTTGTCATCTTCAATTGTTTATAGTTAAAATATTCAAACTCCTAAGTAACTGATTCAGTTAAACATCACCACACTAAGTAATCATCCTTAGTAACTTAATAGGGTCTAGCCCACTTGGCTCCATTAGGAGTTGAGCCTAAACGGAGGAGTCAAGAACAAGGTGACAGCCTTGACTCGAGACTTTGCCCCAAGGACACACCAAGTGGCTTGAAGATTTCTGCCACGTGATCCAGGTGTGTGAAAAGGCGGCAACACTTTTTGGCGTCGTTGCCGGGGATAAATATTTTTATTCCCGAGTACGACTTAGCTTAACTTTTTTCTAAACAACTAAAAAGATAAAAAAACTTTTGATTGATCTAGTCTTTAAAAAACATAAAAATTAAAACTCGATCCATCTAGCGACTCCACTGTGTAACATCCCTTCAAGAATTTCTACCCGAAGAAACTGCCGACAATTATTCAATCCTCTCCCTGATCCTGAAAGGTTTATTAGGGAAAGATTGAATAGGTAGACTTCTCGTAGAAACCTTGAATTTTTAGGAGACCAATCCCTCTCAGATATCCATAACATATTTGTAGAGAGTCATACTCTCCAATCTCAAGAAATGACAGAATTTTCCAAACCCCTTGACTTTTCTCAGATAGCAGGTGCTCCTCATAACATTCTGAATGATGCAATCAAGAAGCTCCCCAAGTTTGAGGGAAATAATGCCATCACTTCCAAGTCTCACCTTAGAAAGTTCGAAAGGCACCTAGTCAGTTACTGCCATGATGCTGCCCATGACCATGATGATGTCAAAATGAAGGTCTTTGCTTTATCCTTAGAGGATGATGCTGTAGAGTGGTATGAAAACCTTGGTGATGATTCATATAAAACCCTTAATGAATTCCTAGCAGGTTTTAAGAAGAAGTGGGGGGAAAAGAAGGAACCAAGACATTTGATTGCTACCCTTCATAATATAAAGAAGATGGAGAATGAAACCATGGATGAATTTAATACTAAGTTCAGGCGTGTGGTGGTGGACCTCCCTAGGGACATCAAGCCAAGTGATGCCTCCATCTTGATATCCTACATCGAATCTTTCACTGGTGATTTGAGATACCAATTAAGGGATAAAGAGCCGGTCGATCTAAAAACTGCTCAAGATCTGGCCAAGAAAATAGAAAGGAACATGCAATCTTTGGGCAAGTCCAACATTCTAGGTTACACTAGGGGAAACACTTCATACAACAAAGAAAAGGGAAAGGCCATTGAGTTAGAGGAAAAGGAAACCTCTAAAGACCCCATGGAAAAGATAGCTAGCATGTTGGAAGAGGTGATGACTACTCAGAACCAATTCAGGGTATAACAATCTATGCAAATGAATAAAATCCAAAACAGAATAGTCACTCTGGAGAGAAATAATGGACCTAGGAATTTTCAGCCAAAACAAAATCAAGTGTATCAAAAGAAGTTTCCTCAGTAAGAGCTTAGGATTCCAATCCAGTTAGACTCAACTAACCTGGTAGAAGAAGTAATTCCATGGTGTTGACCTTATGAGCAATTCCACCCAGAAAGTACTTGCTACATAGCAAACCAAATTATAGAACATGGGATGGCAGAGGTCAGTAATCAGGAAACAACATCAGGCGAGTCTGATCATGTGTACATGGTAGGCCGAACCTACCCTCTATCAAACCAGCATTGGCAGCAGGCCACGGACTATGGTTTCGAGAAGGATCTCCTGTCTAACTTTTATGGTACAATGCCTCCTCCCGAGGAAATTAAGGAAAAGAAGGATGCCAATTTCAAGGGAGCTGTGCATCAAAGGAGAGAAAAGCAATCACCGTCTAAACAGTACAAGAAAAAGGTAACCACTCCTTCCCTCCCAGATCCTCCTATTGTCCCTGAGTCAAATATTGATATGGGAGAATGGATAAGTAATGCTAAAATTCATGTTTTTGCAACTGATGTCCTTAAGATTCTAGGTCAAAAGGAAAATTTATTGAAAGCCTTAGAGGATAACATAAGTGAAGCTCATAAAATTATCAAGGAGGATCCCCTTCCTAATAATAATGCTATATTTAAAGATGAACTTGTCGAACCTATAGATATGCCCATAGTCCTCAACAGTGTTGATCCGAGGAGAGAAGATCACCCACCTTTCTATGTCTCCCTTTTATTTGATAAACTTCTCATTCATAATTGTATGCTAGATTCGGGTGCTTCATCAAATGTTATGACTAGAAAGATAATGGAGCAGCTAAATCTAAGGGTCACTCAACCCTACCACAATGTTTGTGCCATGGATGCGAGAGAAGTTGAAGTGGTAGGGATAATATTAAATTTACAGGTCAAGTTAGCTAAGTATCCAGATATCGACATGACAATGGATGTGGTGGTAATAGATGTCCCAGATAATTGGGGTATGTTGCTATCCAGAAAATGGGCTGCAACTCTTGGTGGGCACATCCAAATGGATTGGACATATGCTACTATACCTGCATCAGAGAATACTAGGGTGATTCTCCACAGAGAAAAGCTAAGGAAACGACATGTAGAAAACCCTAAGAAGCCCGAAAATGAATTTGTTCATTTCACTGATAATTTTGGAAACTATGCTATTTTGTCAAATTTAATGGCCCCCATTAAGGAAAGCATTAAAAATGAAAAGATCGATGAAGTGTGGCAAATGTATTTTGACGGGGCTTATTCCAAAGCGGGAAAGGGTGCTGGCATCGTGATCATTTCTCCTTCGGATAAAATCTACAATTTTGCATTCAGGTTAGAGTTTGAAGCATCAAACAATGTAGCTGAATATGAGGCATTGATCCTAGGTTTAGAAACTGCTAAAGATATGGGGATAAAGATGTCGAACATAAAGGGTGATTCAGATCTAGTTGTCCTCCAAATCAAGAATCAGTATCAATGTAAAAATGACAGACTAAGGAATTATAGGAATGCCACATGGGACACTATGGAATGGTTTGATGCACTTAACATTCAAAAGGTCCATAGGAAAATGAATGGGTTAGCAGATAGATTGGCGGTAGCAGCATCCACCCTCCAGCCATCAGATGAAATGATTAATGGGAATGGACAGATGGAAATAAATTTAAGACCTTCAATTTTGGATAATATAGACCACTGGCAGGTGTTCAAAGATGATGAGCAACTCTTGAGATTCATCCACAATCTACAAGAGTTCAAAGGTTGCAAAATCAGTTATTAGCAGGAAGGTAAAGAGTATCAGGAGTGCGAGGATAATGAAAGGAATCACATCCCGAGTAGCCTTATAGCTTTTGAGAATATTTTCGATCGTCAGGATCATCATAAAAAACAAAAAAAAGAAATAAAAACTCAGAACTATATGGAAATAAACATAGGAACTGACAAGGATCCCAAGTTAATAAAAATTGGAAAAGGCACTTCAAAAAAGGAAAGGAACAACTTGATCAACCTAATCAAAGAGTATAGATATGTGTTGGCCTTTAGTTATGATGAGCTTAAATCCTATAGGGAGGATTTGTTTCAACACACTATTCCCCTCACAGAAGAAGCTAAGGAGGCCAAACCTTTCCCACAAAAACTTAGGTGAATAAATCCTAAGTTGGCCCCCATTGTGCAGAAGGAGCTTCAAAAGATGCTAGCAGCAGGGATCATAGCACCTACAAGGCATTCATCTTGGTGCTCCAACTTAGTTGTTGTTAGAAAGAAGAATGGGTCAATTAGAATATGTATAGATTTTAGAAATCTGAATACATAATGCCTCAAAGATAATTACCCATTACCCGACATGGAAACTTTGCTTCAAAGAGTAACAGGATCAGGAATGATGTCCATGTTGGATGGTTTTTCCGGTTATAACCAGGTGTTGGTAAATAAAGAAGATCAACATAAGACCACTTTCACCACACCTTGGGGTACTTATAAATTTCTAAGAATGCCTTTTGGCTTATTGAATGCAGGTGCCACCTTCCAAAGAGCCATGGATTTTTCCTTCAAAGAACTTATAGGCAAAATAATTGAGATATATCAGGATGACTTAACTATTTTTTCAAAATAAAGATCTGACCACATAAGTCATCTTAGGCAGGTTTTTATAAGATGTCGGAAATATGGTATTTCCTTGAATCCCGCCAAGTCAATATTTGGAGTTGACAAAGGCAAGTTATTGGGGCACATCATTTCTAAAGATGGTGTCAAGGTTGATCCTGAGAGGGTCGAAGCTATTAGGAAAGTCCCCTTGCCTCACAATCTAAAAGCTCTCCAGTCTTTTAATGGTCAAATCAATTTCATAAGAAGATTCATCCCAAACTTAGCAGAACTAATTAAACCTCTACAAAAGCTATTGAAGAAATATGCTAAGTTTGAGTGGACAGATGAAGGGAAAGATGCATTCAAGTCCATAAAAAATGCCATATCCATGTCCCCGGTCTTGATTTGTCCTGATTATTCCAAAGAGTTCGAAATATTTTCCTTTGCCTTAGAAGACACCATTGCTGGTGTTTTACTTCAAAAGAATAAGGAGGGACAATAGCAACCCATAGCCTTTATGAGTAGAGCCTTACAAAATTAAGAATTGAAGTATACCACGATGGAGAAACAGGCCTATGCTCTTGTCAAGTCCCTTAAACATTTCAGAACTTATATAGGTTACTCCAAAATCATTGGATATGTACCCCATGCAGTTGTCAAGGATATCATGTCTCGGCAAGACTGTCTAGGAATCAGGGGTAAGTGGGTTTCAAAAATTCAAGAATATGATTTGGAGATAAGACCTACTAAATTAATCAAGGGACAGGGTCTTGCAAATATGTTGACCCAAGGAAATGAGGAGGCTTTAGGAATAATCTGCCCGAGCAGTAATTCAGAGCAAAGTGTATCATATGAGTTTCAGAGATTGGAGCAGCACCCCTGGTACACCGACATCATATTTTTCCTCCGCAACCTTACGTGCCCAGATCACTTACTGGGTCATAAAAGAAGGGCATTAAGGTTAAAGGAAACTAAGTATTGCTTGACCAAAGATGGTTTGGGTTGGAGAAACCCAGATGGTTTGATACTTAGATGTGTCGATGAACCCGAGTCCAAGAAACTCATGGTTGAGTTCCCATTAGAGGAATTTTGGGGTCTAAAATGGGCCTCCTAAGGAAAATAATAAAATCATAGTTAAAATAATAAAATAATATTGATTAATTTTGGAGGAAGAAAAAAAAACTACCTTTTGTGTTCGTATTTTCGACATATCTCCCTATGTTTTTACTCAAATTTCGATCGGGAGAGCTTGTTGGATGCAGAATTTGATTCCGCATCCAATGAGTACCCACACTGCATACTTTTGACGGACCCTGCTACCCCAAAAACAAGAAATACCTGAAAAAACGTGATGATGATGTCATCATCACATTTTTTTAGGTATTTATTGTTTTTGGGGTAGCGGGGTCCATCAAAAGTATGCAGTGTGGGTACTCGTTGGATGCGGAATCAAATTCCGCGTCCAACGAGCTCTCTCAATCGAAATTTGAGTAAAAACACAATGAGATATGCCAAAAATACGAACAAAAAAAGTAGTTTTTTTTAATGACAAATATGTCAATTCAACCATTATGGTTGACTTATTTTATTGAAATTCTATTGGTTCTTGAATTCCAACTCACAAAAACTTATTTTGGCACATTTTCTTATAAGGCCCATTTTAGACCCCAAATTTCCTCTAATGATTCAGTATTTTGTGGTGGACATTTTGCAGCTAAAACAACCGCCCACAAAATCCTTAGAGCAGGCTACTATTGGCCAAACCTATTTTTAGATGTGCACAAGGCTGTCAGAGCTTGCCCCCAGTGTCAGTTATTCACCGGAAAGCAACAAATGAAAGCTTTGCCTCTAAATCCAATAGTAGTCCAAGCCCCTTTTCAGCAGTGGGGGCTTGACTTCATAGGTAAGTTCAAGGATAACTCAAGCAATGGTTATTCTTGGATTCTTACCACCATAGATTATTTTACCAAGTGGGTGGAGGCCATACCCACCAAAAAGGCAACTGATGCCATAGTCATGGATTTCCTAGAAGATAAAATCATCACAAGATTCGGTGTGCCAACTAGAATAATCATGGATAATGGCCCATGCTTTATTTCTTCTGAGATATCATCTTTCTATTTCAAGTATGGTATTATCCTATCTCACTCATCTAATTACTATCCCCAAGGAAATGGTCTAGCAGAATCAAGTAACAAGAACTTAATGACCATAATCAAAAAAATTGTGGGCGACAATAAGAAGGCTTGGGATAGCAAAATCAAATTGGCATTATGGGCTGACAGGATCACTAAGAAAAGTTCAACAAGGAGGAGCCCTTTCGAAGTATTCTATGGCCTGGATGTCACTTTACTAGTCCATCTAAAGCTTCCAGTGTATCAGCTCCTCCAGACATTCAGCTCAGATCAGGAGGCCATCCAGAATAGAATAAACCAATTAATCAAGCTAGGTGAGGGCAGAAGAGACTCTCTTGACCATAGTATCAAGAATTCAGACAATGTCAAGAGAGCCTTTGATAAATCTACCCATCCAAGTTCCTTCCAAGTAGGTGACGCGGTTCTACGTTGGGACAAATGACAGGAAAAACCTGGGAAACATGGAAAGCTCGACAGCCTGTGGTTAGGACCATACATCATCAATGAAATAGTAGGAATGAACTCCTTCTATTTAAATGACTTGGAAGGAGAAATATTGAGCTTACCAGTGAATGGTTTCCTCCTCAAGCTGTTTTTTGCCGAGACAGTTTGATGCCTTTAGTGGCATTGGTGGTTTCAGGGCCAATTTCTAAACCTTGCCCTGCATGTATTTTTAAATTGTATATATCATATTGTTGTATCATTGATTGTTGTATTATAGTTATGTTGTACCATGTTGAAAATTTTCCTTTGTATATTAGTTTTTGTAAAATATTCCTTTTTGCACATTATAGATTAATTATGTACATTAGTTTGTTTATGGCTAATTTTTTCTTATATATACATGTTACTGACAAACTCTAATTGCCTTGCAGGAACCAGAGATTCTAGAGTTCTCAAATCCTCTCCTTTGAATAGAAGATCAGTTAGAGAATGTGTCCCAGATGGAGCTAGAATGTTACCACCTAAGTTGTACTTAGTGGTTTTTATCAAGTGAGCCTGGTGAACCGGACAGGGTTAACTTGTTCGGACTTCAAAAAGACCTTTGGAAGTACTTATGGGAAGTGCTTGTTGTATCATATCACATGTTCATACCCCATGGGGGAATTGTAATAAATGTTCTAGCATGACAGTGTCTGTAAAAGACTCAGTCTCTTAGACTTCATTTGTCAATCTGATCAGCCCAGGCTGTTTTTTCCCTTGGTTATTATTGGTTGTTGAATAAACGACTGATACTTTCTAATTTTTTCACTCCATACCTCCAAAGTTGGGGTGGTCGGATTGGCATTTGTGCCTATTGAGGTTACTAGAGTCTATGTGTCAATGTGTAAGCATGCTAGACATCATTTTTGAGTCATATGAACATGTCTAAGTCCCCCTAGGTGTTTTTCAATTTTTCAGTTTTTTAGTTTTTTCAGTGTTTTTTATTAAATTTAAATTTTTCCAAAACTTAGGCTATTTTTTAATAGTTTAGTTGGAAAAATTGAGTCTGTAATAAAAGTGGGCCAAATAATCGGTTTCAGTCATGTAGGTGCTCATTTTCAAGCTTAGAGCACCATGTAAACCCATGGACCCACTCTTTCCTAAGTTTTGTGTGATCTTCCATCACTCAGGTCAGAAAGCCCCAAAAATAAATTATTGATTATTTTAATTAATAAATTGATGAATAATGGAGCAAATCCAAAATCAATAAATCAATGGATTCTCAACCGATTTGACTGAAATCAATCATATTTGGAGCAAACTGACTGGATCTGACAAATCCTTGACTAAAGGAGGGGATCAAATCAGATCCAGAGCTGATCTACAGTGGTATTCATGGGGAATTGCGCCCTCTCTCTCTCCTCCACATGTGTGGACTCTCCTGGATGCTCTATGGGCCGATGTGGCAGTGTATGGGTTGATGTGTCAGCCAGATCAGGCCCCCAATTGACAAGTAGGCTCAGTCCAACCTCAGTTGTGCATTGATGAACTCTCCATCAGTTGATTTCACTTGATTCCATGAGGAATTGTGCCCCTCTTGGGCTAGATGGCCTGCAAATTGTATAAATCCTGCTTGAGGCTCCCTCTTCCAAGCTAGTTAGAGTTGGACTAAAGGGATTGCCATTGTAACTGTGTACTGATTTTAATTTGTTGAAATAAAGAGAATCTTTGGAGGCTCAATTGTGGAGTACCTTTCATGTGTGGATTTCCATTTTCTTGCTGCATTTGAGGTGAAACTGCTATTTTTCCAATTTTTTGCACTTAATTATTGTCTGCCTGAATGGTTTCTGAAATCATAAGGATAGATCATTGTAAGTAAGCTTACTTACTTTCTATTTTCTGCATATGTTTGAATGAGTTAATACCTGTATGTTAAATAAGGTTATTTGCATACTGTATCATCCCTTTCTCATATGTATCTTCAGATCTGATAGTTCTGTTTGCAGGAGTTGTGTTGTAGCTTACAAGTTTGCCGTGGCTGGAAGATCCATGGTTCAGGTTTGATTCCATTGATTTTCAGCAGATATTTCTAAGATCGTGCCCCTCAGTGCTTCTCTACCAAGTTCCCTCAGCAGACCTGCTTCAACAACAAGCACCTTTCTTCACCTTTCTCTCCTTTAAAAATTATTAAACTTTCCTCAAACTGGTTACTTTAAAGGCTTCTTGTCACGTCCCGGTCTTAACCCCATTACATTAGATGTATATGATGTATATATTGTAAATGATCATGGTGTGGAGCTAAAGGCCAAGGCCCCGCCATTGATCGGTAATGCTATGTTTTGGATTTAATTGTCACCGATTGAATATCGGGGCATGCGGCACATATTATGTTGGCCATTATGTAAATATGCATCATAATTAATAAAAATAAACACAACCAGCTACGGTCGCAGCAACTAAATCGAAGGGGGATGATTTCCTAAGGATAAGGGGGGGGTGAAATTTTTAACCTGTGGGCCAATGGGGAAAAGCCAAATGTCTATGAGAAAACCCACCAAGCTGTCAACTACCTTTCTTGTCTTTTTCTCCAATCATTTATTTCTGCCAGAATGTGGTTGAGTTAGTTATTGCATGGATGGGAAGAGTATGGGCAACCAAAATTCGAATTGGGCAGAGAACCATTTTTGGAAAAAGGTGTTCTGACTTCCTTGGCAAGGAAAATGCCCAAAAACGTATGCCATTTTTGCTATGCATTCACGTTTTTCAGTTTCCTCACGTTTTGAGAGCAGCTGGAGATTTTCTTGTGTCTTTATTTCCACGATTTTGGCTGTTAGTTTCATTTTTCCCAGGGATTGGAGGTCGTTTTTGTAGTGCCAGGGATTGGGTTGTCTTTCTCATGTTTTTGGAGCTGCCGGTGCATTTTTCCATTCACGTTTTTGTGATTTCATGTGTTTTTACCATGGCTGTGAAGGGCCATTTACGTTTTTGACTGTCTCAGCGACTATTGGCCTCACGCACAGGCTATTTGGGGCATTTTTCCCTTGCTGTAAGTTGGTCTCCCTGATAAACTTCAGGACTGTGTGTTTTCCCTCATGTTGTGAGCCACTTTTGCTGTTACGTATGGGGCTGTGTGATTCGTTTTTACTGTTTAAGCTGTGTTAGCTAAATTGATTGCTTGAGTGCAACTGTTGGTCTTTGGACTATGTGAGGAGCAAGGAATTTGTCTTGGTTGCTTGATAAACCTGATGTTAGAAACCACACAGACAAAACTAGAGGGCTGGCCTTCTTCTCCATCACCCCTGAATAGCACTGGAAGGGAATGCAGGGCCTGAGGGACTATGTAGCAGAGAAG
>LPNX011137443.1:12827-53815 GCA_001517045.1 Pseudotsuga menziesii
TCTTAGGCCGGTCTGATAGAGCTAGTAGTCGCGTCCTCTTTTCCGGTCGGAGGCATGGGGACGTGACACTTCTTATTAATCTGATCTATCTCATCAAGAAAAACACAAATAGATCTGATCAGTAATATCCCTCCTTTATTCTAGATCTTAGTTCTGTTTTGCTCATAAAGTTCAAATTCAAGAGATCTAGCTAAAAGTACCTTAGTCTCTCAAGTATTTTAGTGAAAATTCATAGCTTGCTGTTAAGGTAGTTTCATTTGCTGTTCAATAAGTTTAATATTCTGCAATATCAGTGCTTTTAATTGGCTGCACAAAAATCAGGCCAAGATCCCAAGGAAATCTTGCTTTCCTTGGTTCCATTTTCGCCGATTTAGCTAGTTTAATTTCATTACTTTTTGAGATAAAGTAGGCTGACCCAAAGGTACTCTTAAATTTATTTTGGGAATTTTTTATTCTAACCTGCTTACTGTCCTTTATCAGGTCTGACAAATAAGAACGGAATCTTCTGTCTAAAGTGGTGTTTGGAGCGCTCAAATCCCCCCAGGGGTCTCCCTTTTGTCACAAAAATTCTTAAATTTTTTGTATAATTGTAAAGATATTGGTTTCAGCCTGTATAAGGACCAAGAATAACTGATATATCAGTGCTCTAATATTGTAACCATTAATAAATAAATTTTCCTTTGGAATAGGCTCTTTCGAGCCCATTCCCCATCCCCCCTGGGGGAATGCGTGTCGGTGCCATTTTCGTCGTTTTTCGGTTTATTTCCTTTTTACTAGAATTGATCTAATTTGCAGGATAATATATTTGATCTTGTTGTTAATTCCATATTCCATATCTTACTTTCAAAAGTAATCATAATACTTACCCCACGATTTCCCGAGCGACCCGAAAGGGGAAAGAGATTCGTGGTAGGATTAATTAGAAAACTAGATTTGTGTAGTTGTTTTATTTGTTCTATCATTTGTTTATCATATCTTTAAAATTAACCCCTCCTCGATTCCCCGATTGAGATCCACATGGATCAAAAGAGGTTCTTGGAGGCTTTTCTTTTAAACAAGAAAACATGTCTTAAAAACTTATTAAAATTTACAAGACTCCAGTTTGTATGCTCTACACTTGGCTGTGGTTCATCCAATCAGTCAAGCTGTATCAAAAGCACTTGGGTGACTAGCATAATTAGGACTCACCTTCCCCAATTAACAAACCATCAGGTGAAAATCCAACACCTCAATCAAACCTTTACGGTGGTAAAATACGCAAAGGAAGTGGGAACCTACTGAAAAGTGACCTTGGGGCACCGATCTCTATCACACCCTAACGAGTGCATTACGAACATAGCCCCAGAGACTCCATTTCAACCCACATATTCCTTGCGGGTAGCCATGTAGGTTTTGTTTTGGACATACTCCAAGTACTCTCGGGTATATCTAGAGTCCCCCTTTTAGCCTAATTTAATCATTTCATACTTCAATTTTAACTTAAAACATACCAAGATGAAATCGCAAAACATTTACTCCAAGTACATGCAAGCACATTGATCTCTTTGATTTGACTCCATTATTAAGGAACTGGTCATTTTTGCTTCATATATATATTGTTTATCAGCTTTGTGCTTTCGTGTGTAATTTTCATATCTTGTCATCTTCAATTGTTTATAGTTAAAATTTTTGAACTCCTAAGTAACTAATTCAATTAGACATCACCACACTAAGTAATCATCCTTAGGAACTTAATAGGTAACTTGGAAGATGGATTATCCAAGTAGCCTAGTGAAAAAACACTTGTAAAAAAGAGTATGTATAGCCCATCCATTCTTTTTTCATTGTTAATGTTTTGTCTTAAGTTCTTAATTTCCAATCTGATGCACCTAATTTCCTCCTCTTTCAGTATCTGGCAGGTCTTTTGTTCAGCCACCTATGAAACTATGCCCATTTCGGCTTTTCAACATATTGAACAAATAAATACGAGGGAGTGAGGAGGAGCATAAATAAATTACACTTGTTCGGTGAAGCTGTGTTGTGTGTGATTGTGATTGGCATGCTGGGTATCACTAGCAGTAAAGGGGAGGCAGCCACAGGAACTCTTGGTGGATTGCACGAAGTGAAATATTTTTAGAACTCAATAGAGACTCTCAATCTTGGGCAATTTTCCGTTGATGAGCACAACAAACAACAAATATATGATCTAATCTTTTATTATTATTATTATTATTATTATTTATTTAGAGGGATTTCATTTGTTTCTGATTTGTGGGAATTCCATTTGTTAATCAATTTTTTCTCTCTATTTGTATCCGTGTCTCCAGAACGGAGATACAACGTGGAGCAAGTGATGGCAGGAACTATGTATCATCTTACCATAGAGGCCGAGGATAGTGATCATCCTAAGTTGTTCAAAGTGAAGGTTTGGGTCAAACCCTGGGAGAATTTCAAGCATTCGGAGGAATTTAAACCCGTGGAGAAACTCTTTGTTTCCAGGGCTGACCTTGGCGTCAAACAAGGTAAGTCCCATACCTTATGGGAATTCCATTTGTTAATCAATTTTTTCTCTCTATTTGTATCTGTGTCTCCAGAACGGAGATACAATGTGGAGCAAGTGATGACAGGAACTATGTTTCATCTTACCATAGAGGCCAAGGATAGTGATCATCCTAAGTTGTTCAAAGTGAAGGTTTGGGTCAAACCCTTGGAGAATTTCAAGCATTCAGAGGAATTTAAACCCATGGAGAAACCCTTTGTTTCCAGGGCTGACCTTGGTGTAACAAGGTAAGTCCCATACCTCAATTATAAACTCAAATTTGATGGGATTAGGAGGGCATGGTTTTTATCCATTTCAGATTCTTTCAAGATTGATTGCTTGGTTTTGATAATTTTATGAGGAATTCAGCTTTACAGAGCAATTAGACACTCCTATTTCTATTATAATATGGACCCGTGTCTGATTTATGTAGGCTAAATAGCAGCTGAACCCTAAATAAAATGAATAAAATGGGCCTGTGTCTACTGTCTTTATGAATCTATGTAGCCTAAATAGTCACTGAATCTAAATAAATTGATGCCACGGTTTTATATATATATAGAAAATACATGTTCATCTAATTGAATCGAACCATGAATCTATGAATTGAAATCAATCAGATGAACAACCAAAGACTGAAGCTAACATCTTCGAAATCCATAAATCCTGAGCACCTGATCATATGCAAAATCCATAGATCTGACCATGCCATTCAAGCAATCTTTAGCCTTGTACATGGGGTTATGGTTCCCACTGCAAGGCTGGAAACCAATGAAGTGAGTCACAAATGGCCTCCTCCCTAAAATCCCAACCCAAATCTTCTTCAAATAACTCTCTCGCTTCCTTGCATACAATCTCGCAGTCTTTTCAGCATATCTGTGCCTTAGCTCTGTATGTTCGACTTCAATGGCCTCATATCTATTACTGATATTCTCATAATTCCCAACAATGTCCAACCAAAATCCTTGAAAAAATGACTCATTCTCTATATAAATATTACCTCCCCATTTGTCCTTCTCTTTGATCATAAGATAAAAAAGAGTAGACTGACCATCTGAATCAATGATTGTTGTATCAAGTAGCACATCAAATAAAATGTTAGCAAAGTATTCATACAGAGGAATATGAGGCCCCATCATAGACCACCTCTCCATGAAATTCATGGACCATTCATAGTTTCTGATAAGAAAAAATCCTGCATTGATGCCCAACCAACTTCTCTTCTCATAAAAGTTTTGCTCCCATCCATGGACTATATTGAACCAACCTGCTCACTTATCACTAGAAACCTGTAACCATCTCGAAATTTTAGGGCATTGGTAGCCCATATAAAAATGCCAAATTTGCCGACAATTTCCACATGACACTCGTTTGTAAGGAATGACCTGGTAACATATTTCCTAGAATAATTGAACCATGCTGGTAAGTCAACCACCTCAATTTAGTAGAGCTGATTCATCTCGGAGTTGAAAAATTATTCCATCATAATATCTTTCTGCAAATCCCCTTCATCTTCTTGCATGTCTGTTCTTATTTATAGTTTCTTATATCCCCAAGTATACTCTTGTACAAATATGTCTAGTTATTCCAAATTCTGAAGAAGTTTAAATAGTTTTTGCTGCTAATTAAAGGGCACAAATTTTGCTCTATGATGTTTCAACTTTTTTGGCCACAATTTTATCACCTTTTTGTCCGCTCTTCTACTATCCTTTTATAAATGATCCCACCAAAATGCAGAATGGAATTTTACCCTTCGAGGATCATTTTCTTCATATTCTCGATTGCAAATATTTCTTCAATTCCTGATCACAATCTATATTTTATTATTCATTGTCTGACTCACCCTGTCGGAACCTTGCTAATCTAGCAAATCCTCAATGAATCCTCTTTCTGGAAGTGAAGTGAATTTAGTATTTAGTATATAAATGGTAATGGTATGAGGCATTGTTAATTTGTTATGTTAATATGCTCATTTTTTTTTTTTAATAATTTTGTACTTGGGACCCTTATGTTAGGGACCCCCCCTCCCCGGTCCCTCATGAATTTTCCTAAATTTTTAAGGTGGTCTCCACATGTCCACCATCCTCTATGAATTTTCCTAAAATTTGGGGGTGGTATCCACATGTCTCCCATGTGTGTTTCCTTTCTCTCACGTTCCCACGTCCTAGAAACTTGGTGGAACAATGGAAAAAACCCTAACTCGACACCTCAATGTTACAATTAGCCATATAGGTCAACCTGTGTATTAGAAATTACGTTTGGACTGACCTGGGTTGGTGGGTGCGGCATTTAATATTTGTATACCATCTAAGTATGCCTTTTTACAGGTTCCATGTCCGGTCTAAGTTATTTGATGTGCCCTAGTTACAGGTGTCCACAGAAATTAAGCAAAGGAAATGCCTGACATCAAGGTTGAGGCTCTGATTATATTGTTAATGGTGTTCTTATTGGTTCAATTCACCCCTCATCTCAGGTATATGTTTCAGCCTTTATTCAGGGGAGGGTGCTTCAGAAATCTGGTTTGGGTGTGTTCTCAAATAGTGAATTGCCTTATAAAACAGTATGTTGACTGTAGAGATGACATGACAGCATACTTTTAGTGCTTAACAGTGGGATTTCCTTTAAAATTAGTGCCTATATCGGTTGTCATGCAGGTAATTTGCGTGGTGTTGTCATGGACCAGCAAAATATTTAGGAAGGAGGTGTTGTACAGGAATACATTTAGCCTCATGCAAGTGGAACACTTCAGAAAGACTGATCCAAATATGTTTTCAAGCAGTGGTTTACCTTAACAAACTAATTGTACTAGGAGAAGCGAGGTGCTCTACAACTCATTATGGGGGATATGTTGTCATGTAACATGGATAATGCTAACATGGCAATATAGGTTGGCTATATTTTAAATTTTACAAAAATGATAAAAAAAAATTAAAACCAGCATAGATTCATCTCAAATCAAATCTATCAAGCACTTGGAGGCATCAAATTTCTTGATGTGTAAATTTTGGATCAAGCACTAAGAGGGATCAAGAAACAAAATAAATCCTCAAGAAATTGGATCCCTTTTAGTGCTTTATAGATCTGGGTTTAAATGGATCTATGCTGGTGGATAGTTGTAGTGAGGTCACTTCAGCCAAATCTTTAGCACTTAGCTGTGGGTCGGCAAGGTATCAGCAGTAGAATTTTTCTCATAGAATAATCCTCAGATCGTCCTTCATAATAGGTGGATCATGAAGCATTGTCAATAAGCAGTGAAACAATAATGAAAGGGTGTGGTACAATTCATCTTCAGTGAGCTAGCTATAGGAAAAAATCAATGACATCCTTAAGATTTCAGTTTACTATCATGGTGTATCGATGGGAGTGATGAGGGAGTGTCATATAAGTACCAAATAGAATTGGTTGAAGTCTCACCAACTAATATTCCTTTGATGAGATCTTTTGTTAAAGGCTGATAAAGTTGTGATTGACAAATATCCCCCTCTATACTCAATTGGAAGGATAGAAAAATATAAGGACACTTACCACTCTCCTACAGGACAATTATGGTGGCACGATGAAACTAGCCTAAGACCCAATGCAATCTTCCTAGTTGGAAAAATGTTTGATAATTCAGCCAAAAACTTAAAAAGATTTGATGTTACTAGTTTGGTCTAACAGGAAATTTACTTTGACCTTTTGGGATGTAATTAGCAATTTTGCTAATTCTATTAAGCCATAAAAGCCAGATTTGACCGATACATTCAAATCTTGCATGCAAAGGGGATTTACAGAAAGTTGTTGTTTCCAAAACTGCTAGGAGAGGGACCCAAGCTGACTTCATTCATCATATGTGCCGAGTTTGTCAAACCTTTCTCCAATTTGATTCATGTAACTTTTGCTTGCATGAGAAATATTCTTTGGGCGCTTTGTCTTCAAGGGAAATTTTCTAGAATTTGTCATATTTAGTAAGTTTTATCTTGAGGATAATTTCCCTTTGTCAAATCTGCACACAAATACCACTCTCAAGAGAGATATGTGACCTGTATGGTGGTTATCATTGCTGAGGAATGTGATAAACATTGAATTGATGAGTGAACAACAACAACAGTGTTAACTGTATTTCAGGAAACATTTTCGAATATAGCATAGATCAGGAGACTTTTGGGGATGGAAGAGTTTTCAGAGATTGGAAATATTAGATTTCGAAGCAAGCATTTCTAAAGAATAGTTTGCTACAGTGCTAGGAATAATAAGTCAGTCACCAGAAATAATGCCCAGATCAATGCTGAGATGATTTGGATAGCAGAGGTCATCAATGCAATTAGTAAAAAGTAGTTTTTGGTCATAAGAAAGTCATCCAAACAGAAGAAAAAAAACACAATTGACAGGTATGTAGAGACTCTCTGAGTTATTATGGTTTTTTCTTCTTTCAATAGGCTGTTAAGATTGGAATTGGATTCTACATATGCAGTGGGAGAGTACAGAGAAGGGGTTGGACAATTATTCTTCAGAGCAGTTGTAGCAATAGATAACTCATTGTCCTTCCACCTTCTTTGATCCCGTAGATTGCTTCCACCACTGCATATTGTTGGACTTATGGAAGCCTATCACATGTTGCCACTATGATGTAACCCAGTCTCTTGAGTAATGTGTGGTTTGATTCTATATGCCTTTTCTCTCTCTGCATCTTTAGAATCTATTGGTTGTTTGTTGGTTTTATGGTATTGCACTGATTTGGCTAGCTAGAGTGCACTTACTTTGATTTACTGTTCACTTAAGGCGCACATTCACCTCATTTTCTTGTTTAGTTCATTGATTATAGTTGTCTCAAAAAATTGATCCCAACCACCTTAAATTTAATTGAATATTTGTTCTTGTTCTTGATTGTTTAAGGACTACTCAAGGGTGAGTTTTGTGTATGCTGATTTGTGAAAAATTGTTAACTCAGATACTGACTTCCATTTCCTTGACCCACACTTTTGTTCTCCTCATATCCAACTCCTGAATTGCTTCTTTTCATGACGTTGAACTCATTGACCTAACTGTCAGCTTCATCACTACTGCTAAATTGGTCCCCATCTTTCAAATTTTTTTGTTTAACACTACTTCCACCACTGTCTTCCTGAACTCCATTCAAATTGTCCGGCAACTCTCCACTTGCCAGCTTAGGCTTATTCAAGTTGTTCATTTTCTCTAACATCAATGGTTGTGTTGTTTGTAGGTCCCTTGCTTGTGGTCTCTTATTGATTCCTTCTTAAATGAAAGATTACGAAACTATAGTTGTGGTCTTGCAGATCTTTTGTTGAGGTGTTTGTTCAACATAAATTGAATACATAGCAAGAGAAGCACTACAATTGCTTGGAAGTGGCCGTGATTCTTTACAGTATTACAAGTTTATTCATATATTAAAAATACATTCTTTGTTTCTGTATATCAAGTTTAACTATGTAAGAGATCTATTTACCATGTGCCTTGTTTAAGTGTTGCAGGTGGCTAAGCTTTAGAGAGCATGTCTGAGTAATCTTGCAAAGATGAACCCTTTTCCTTTATTTGAAATGTAATTAATATAGTTTTGAGTTATTAATAGTTGAGTATGTTTTGTTCAAATACATGAAAAAGATAGGAGCTTTAGTGTGGTAGTTTTAAAATGCTCTATGCAATGTTTGAAGTTGAGCTCATTGTTTAAGACAGAGATGATATGCACATCTATTAAGGTCACCTAATGTCAATTTTTTTTTATCGTGCTGTGTCAAGGTATATGTTCCACTTTATCTATTAAACTGCAACTACAATTATTTTCCTTGATGTATGTGTTGCCATCTAATATGTAACGACCTAAATTCCATGAGGTGTTTTACTCATATTTTATTTGATGGATGTCTTCAGGTTGAGGTTTCTTCAAAGTACTCGATTGTGGATACATGGAAACAACAATATATTTTTGTTCTTGCAAAGCATAAGGTTCACCTATTCTCCTTTTTGTATTTCAGGCAGTGTTTTTCGCTGCCAATTTGCATGATTTTTGTGTATACTTTGCCCTAGCATTTCTCCTTGTTTCCCTATTGTGCCTTCTGTTTGATGCTTCAGTTGACTCATAGGTTATGACCCGATTTCAAGCTGCACATTTCACGTGCTTCAAATTTAATTGAAATTCTATACCTATTACAAAGTTATTTAAACTTTTGTTCATTGATTGAAGGAAAATCTGGGTGTTTCTTGTCATGAGTATCTATTATTTTTGACCTTGTATTTATCAAAGAGGAATGTTATCTTGTGTTTCTTTTAAATGAGATGTATGGAAGTACTACAATGGTTTTCACTCGCACATGTGAATCTGAAAGGTGCCTTGCTTTGATTCTTCGAAATCTTGGACTTGATGCCATTCCTATAAGTGGCCAAATGAGTGAGGTTATGCTAGGTTTTTGAGTCAAAATATAATTTTACTACTCGAGTTGTAGCATAGTTATACATTTTCTTAGTGATATTGTATTTTAGCAGCTGTATTTCACCCACTAACAATTTGTATTAATTTCTACTTGCAACCAAAAAGGATAGGATCTCTAAACAAGTTCAAGGCCAGAGAGCGTAACATCCTTATCTGCATTGATGTTGCTAGCAAAGGGCTAGATATTCCTTCTATATATTTCTAATGGTCGGCCATCCACAGAGCAGGATGGGTTGTTTGAGAGTGGAGAAAATACCACCATAGTTGGCCTCTACCACTCTGGCACCAGAAAGATAAGTCCCTTCCATTTCTGCAATAGAGAACCCTCTAGAGGAGCTTAAGCAGGGGATTGAAAGGTTGGGGCCTACAATAACAGATTCAGAACCAACCAATGGTGGCCAGAGGCCCACCCCTTGAGGACACCAATGACCCCTAACTAAAGCATGTCTCATCCCATTGGCTGTGTGAGTTATAATTATTGACGTTTGTGCTTTTTCTTGTGTATACCAGAATGCTAGAGTTTATTGTTTTTTATGGCTTTCTATCACCTCGACTCCTTTTATATTTATTGAGCAATCATTCAATGGACATCTTTGAGCAATCATTCAATGGATCTGAGAATTTGAAGGGGAGCACCGAGATCGGGGTGGACACCAAGGTTGAGAGATTCAAACTGTGCCCTAAGAATATGAGTGAGTATATACCCTGCCTGGACAATGTTGCTGCAATTTCCAAGCTCAAATCCATGACGAGAGGGGAGAGGTTTGAACGTCTTTGCCTAGACAAAGTGAACCGGTTAAATTGCCTTGTTCCCACTCCACCTAAGTACAGCGCTCCCATTCCATGGCCCATAAGCCACGACGAGGTTTGTTGTAACTTGTCTCCTCTTTTTTTTTTTAATTAATAAATGCAAGATAAGATGAGATTATATAATTTAATTCATACCCTACAAATTTCATAGATGTATTGTCATTTGGTCTATTGGTGAGGCATCCAAACTTATTATCTAGACACTAAATCTCCAATTGAGTGAATCTATCGTAATGTTCAGATATGTAAGACATCAAAAACTCATTTTATGGATCCTAATGTTCAATTGAGTGAATCAATCATCATGTTTAGAGCTTGCGGGGTATTTTTCATATGTTTGGAAAAAACAGTTGTGGGTATGAGATTCTAAATTGGTTGTAAGTATTCATTTTTCTTTGTCTCTTGATCTTTTTCATTTTTGAAAATCATGAAACAAGTGGATGATTTTGCACATAGTCATAAGATCAAGCCAGAATGTGTGTATGGTATAGATGGTAGAGGCTAGTAAGTATAGTTCTCATGAAATCACTATACAATCCGACCGTGACTAGGTTTTTTTGTCCCCTCTTTCCTTTGAATTATTAGAATTCTGAGATGTCATCTCATTTTCTATGTTGGAAAAGTTCCAAAAACTTATCGGCTGGATCCTAATCTCCAATTGAGTCGACCCATCACAATGCTCAGAGCTCATGGGCATCTGTCATATCCTTGATAAAACAATCGAGATCTGTGATTGTGAATTGGATGTAAGTACTAAGGACACATCTTTATTTCTGTCATTTGATCTTTTTCTTTGCATAAAATACATCCAACAATTTTATGTGTTTTCACAATAGACACATGTCAGATAGAATATTTTCCCACTGCATATGTGACAGATCCTTATCAATGTAGCGCAAGAGAACACCAGCACACAGAGAAATACGGGAGAGATATATAGTTGAAAACCACTTTGTCCTTTAATCCCCAAGAAGACTGATACTATGACAAATCAGATAGACCTTTGTGGGACTTGAGTGTCCAGTTTAGAATTTGAATATGTACCAAGGATGGGCCATCTCTAGTCATCCTATATTATTAAAATAATAAGGAAATCAGCCTAGGCTTTGTAGGTAGGAGTTGAAGATACAATCTCTTAATGTCTAGATGCTAATGGCATAATTGACATGGAATAGCTATACGATATTCCATTGTGAAGAAGCTGTGTTTTTTTCAGAAGTGTAATTATTTCCCATATGTTCAAAATACGATGCCTTTTCACTACAAGGCTCTACTTAGTAATGGCATCTAGCTGCCAAGGGCCTGATTCTGTACTGTGGGGGTTTTGGCACATTTTTATATTTTTGGGCACCCAAATACACAAATACAAGTGTCTTTCAGAGGGTGCTCAAAATTGTATCTACAGCAAATAAGATAAGTTTTGTGGCCTGAAATTGAATATGTATGCTCCCACAGTTGTTCTATAGTTTGATTGCTCTATTACTATTGGTTCATGTGATTTTTTAAAAACTAATTGAAGTCACAAGGGCCCTAAAACTGGCCTCCTAGTTTCCTTCATCAGAAGTATTATGCAATCCTAAGCAAGGTTTCTGTGCTTTCCACAGTAGACGCATGCATCCTTCTTGTCTTCGATCTACTGCTTGAACCATAGTTCATTCCTTTTTACCTACAAATAATGCTGGAGTGTCACTTGAACTACATGTCCAATTTTCCTTGTCAAGGAGAGCTGCTATATAGCCCTGTTTGATAATTTCTGCACTTTACCAGCTGGTAGAATTCAAAGAAATGATGTTATATTTGCTTTGTAGCAATGCTCTGTTCTGTTAGCCAAGTATTCTGTAACAGTATATCAGCATTACTACAACTATGTGTGAGTTTATTATAATGTCACGGAGGATCTTAATTAATTTGGTCAAAATACATGACAAAAACATTACCTAGACTTCAAAATGCTATTGAATCATGTATGCAGAGTAGGTAGTTCCTTCTAGATGCTATTGAATCATGTATGTAGAGTAGGTAGTGCCTTCTATGAGGTAACCAGACCTTCAATGTCTAATAATTTTTTCTCAAATACCCTGCCCAATTCAAGTAATTAGGATTATATGTGAGAAAGAGGGAGGAAAAGAGGAAAAAGAACCAAAAGGTTATTAAGGAAGCCTATTAAGGAGATGGGGAAATTGACAAAGAATATGGGAAACTATAGAGGATAAAACACGAAGGAAAAAGTGAAAATGGGAGGAGGGGTTTAATGGTTAAGATTATGGATTAAGGGTTTCCAAGAATGACTGAGCTTATAGCCATCCTCGCGATTGAAATTGTTAGGGTATTTTTCTATTTCAAGAGCTTTTCGGACGAAGAACGAAGAGTAATGAGAGGTAGAAGTGAGAATCTTGGTTTGGTCAAAACAAATGAGGTGTTTGGAGTTGTGGGAATGTTCAACAATAGCAGATTTGTTAAGGTGGTCATGATTGGTTTCAACAATATGGTATTTAAGTCATATTTGGATAGATTTATCAGTCTGTAAAATGTAGAATTTCTCACAGAACAAGGTATTTGGTAGACCCCTTGTCAAACAAAGGTATTAAATTTGTCTTTGACGCTTCTGAATAATTGTTTAAGGATGTATATGATAAATAGGCATGTACCTCAATGGTAGTAGAAACCTCTAGCCAAAGGCAGGTTCTGGGTTTGATTTCTAGCCTTTCCAGTGGTCAACATGTTATCAAAGTAAATAGTGTTAGCCACAAACTCTTTAGGCAATGTGTCTCCTTGCCCTTGTCCATGGCAGTGTCTACACACCCATTTTTGAAGGGCTTGAAAGAAAATATAACTCTATGCTTATTAGGCACTCACACTCTTATAGTAGCTTGGTAGGTCCTCCTTACAACATATCATGGTCCCCATTCCTCACAACACTGAATCAAGGTCATCGTGACTTGGAGCATACTCCAAATCGACCTTTGGAAAGGATCTATTATGATTTACCCATTGACTATTGTCTATTATCTATTGGAAGCAAAAATTACTAACTGTAACTTTTGTTTAACTAAGACTACACTAAACTTCCTAAAGAAACAGGGAAACCCTTATTCTTCAGGGCTATTGAAGGATAATCATAGTTTGGCTACCTCAGCAGCCTTTGTTAAAACAGATCCATATGACAAAAGAAATCAAACCCTTGAGAAAAAGCGCTAAAGCATGTCTCTGCAACTTAAATTTAAAGCAAAGGGCAAGTCAAGAGGCTCAAACAGCTGATGCAGATGGCCAAGTCCATGTTGAATGTCATTCATTAAAATGCCACCCAAAGAATAAATATAAAATCGACCTAGTTTCTTGAAGAGTATGAATTTTATTAACATTATAATATTTTATTATTTATTGTATGAAACACTTGTGCAAAACATATGAATGACAGTCAAGGTGTGTTGAAATCCATTTCCAAAGAAATATCCTTTACTTGATAGCCTAGGTATCTTTTTGACAATTCAGATCCTGTGACTAGATGTTCTTTAAGAAGTTGTGAAATAAACTGGAGCTGCATCCCTGCAAACAATACAAGGAAACATTCAACCACAAAGGAAACTCCCCATAAGGCATAATCTTGCCTTCAGATAGCAGTTACCATGATGAGCCTCGTTGTGGGAGAAGACTGCCACAAAGTTGCCTGTCACAACTTGATTGTGGTTAGTTGATGCTGCATAAGATGCATGAGGATAATTGCATGAATATAGGCACATTAAGATTAGCTATATATTTTTAGCTTGAAGGTAGTATAGCATTTCTTAAAGACAATATCAATTATGTGTAATGATAGGCTATAGCCTGCAGGTATAATTTAGACAAGGATAAGATGTTAAGGATAATAATAATTATCTATACATACTAATGTAGTTAGATTAAGTGTCCTATTTAATGGGGTTGAGATGTAATCTTTTGGATCAGAATAGAGATGTAAGGAAGCATTGAAGGTTGTAGTAGTAAAAGAAGAGAACAGAGTGTGTTGGTAGTTACTGGTAAAAGGGTTTTTTTTTAATCATTTTAAAAAATATGGATACATAATGTTTTAATTCCAGATAGGATTATATTTAAATCATGTTGGCTCCTAGAAGATGGTTTTGCAATTGATATAGTTGTTGCTAGTGGTTGCTGCTGGAATTCAAAGTTGCTCGATCATTAGTGTATTGGTGATGGAACTACTTATGGATCTATAGGATCCCATTTTGTATAAAAATACTACTGTTAGATTTCATCTTTGAAATAAATTCTATCTTCATTGAATCCCATAATGGGTTGAAAACATATCACAACTTTTGTAACAAAATCACGAGAACTACTTTTAACTACGTTATGCCAAAATCAATCACCCATATCTCTGAGGGTCATTTCAACGTGGTAAAGAAATTTGAGAATCCATACTTTTCTAGAACTTTGGATAGAGATATGTTGAGAATTCTATTCCATTTGATAAATGCCAACTTAGAATTCCTCTTTCCCCTATTGATTAAAGCATGGTGCAAGGCACTTTCAGCAATTTGACATTACACATTGCAATTTTGTGTATATAGATATATTTTGTCCTATAGAGTGGTCTAAATTACTAACTATTTTCACCTGAATTAAAATTTATTGTAAAAAAAGTATATCTTTAAAGCAAATCATCACCAACTTTTGGATTTTTGCAATAGCTACAATTTCCACCTGTAAGCCTGTTTTATAAAGCCTTGGTTTATTTGGGAGGGTCATGTACATAATGAACTAGGCAAAGAGGCTGGTATTTAAGGAAACCCCCGCATCCCAGATTGCTTACACTTGCCATGTTTGAATGGGTATGTAGGGGGAGGCTATTTTGATGCAAAGATGGCTTGGTAAGTACTCTTTGAAGGGATGACAATTGCATCCTTTTAGTAATATTATACTTTCGGGGTTTCCAAAAGAATCATCAGCAACTCTTGAAAATGATAAAAGAGAACCCATTTTGTGTCAAGTTTGATTCAACTCAATTTAAAAGCAGCGAAAAAGGGGAAAAATTCTTAATTCGACGAGCAGTAGGAAGCGGCCCTAAGCCACCATGATCAATTAAAATTTTCAAAGCAGTTGCTGCTTCATAACCTCAAACTTTCTGGCCCATCATTTCTAGACAATATCTAAATATATTAAAGAATAAAATTATGGTCCGAAACATGTTTGAATCCGATAAATCAGGAGTGCTAACATTGGAATTTCTCTTAAAATTGGAAGTGATAGTTGTGTAGGGCACTAGGCATTATGGATTTTGGATTTGGTGAGAGGGATGAGGTGTTGGGAGGAATATAAAAGGGTCGTATAATTTTACATGTGTCAAAAAAGCTTCAAGAAGATGGAAATATTTGAGTAGAGTCATGAGGTGATTGCAATATAAGTGATATGCTTTAAGGTTGATTGTATGGGGTTATGATACAACTGAAGGCCAAATAACCTGTATTTTTATTTTTATGTCATGGGAGGACACAACTGAAGGCCAAATAACCTGTATTTTTATTTTTATGTCATGGGAGGACACAACTGAAGGCCAAAGGTATCTCCTACATGGTCCTTTCATAAATATTCCAACCTTGGCATTCTCATGAAAACATATATGTGGCTCTGGAAAAGCACTAGACTGTTGTATCTATTTTGCACTTCAAAGAATTTATTCATGGTCATTATTGAGGTGAGATTGATTCTCGGTTTCTGACCATTTAGGAGTGTATCAAGAAATTGGAGGAATAGAACTATATATGTCTCTGACCGTTAATCCTAAGGCTTTCAGGTCCCTTGCAACTGAATTCAAAAAGGATATGGCATGGGAGCTGGAAGTTGTTGTTTATTAGGTGAAACAGAAACCCTGCCAATGAAGTGAAAAGATTGTTAAATGATTGTTTTCAGTATTAAAAAAATCCTTAATACTTGTTGACAGTTTCAAAATTTTACTGTTTAGAAGGAAGTCATATATCATTCATTTCATATTTTCAAGAGTGACAATTTATGGATATATATTTTTGCAAACATGAAGCAAACACAGGTTAACATTCTGAATGTCAGCGACAGAGGAGATACCTTACAAACTGGATGGGCCGCATTGCCAGTTGACTCTAGTAATTATATGACAAACAGTACTGCTGAGGTTAAATAACTGAAATCTTTCCTTTTCCAATTAAATGTTTGAGGAATGAAGATGACTGAACAGTACTCTATGATTATTCATGTATATCGAAAAGTATAGTTATATGAATTAATTAAATATGTTGTTCTTTATCTTGGTTTTGCCAACCTTTTTCCATTTTTTCATCTGTTATCGATTTTCATCTCTGCAGAGAATCATCTCCCTTTTAAGTGGGCATCAGGTTCACCTTTGTGATGCCTTCGGAACTTACCATCTGTTAAGCTGGAAGATTTTTCCGCCTTCAAAAAGGTATAGTAATTCTGTTTGTAAATAATCCAAAATATATTGTGGCTAGTTGTTTGCTATGGTTTTACTTGAGTTGTAACTGATTTTCATGGTTAACCATCAGATAAATCAAGAACAGTGGACACAAACATGTAGTTTCAATCTATAAAATTTGCATAAACAAGGAAATTTATAGATGATCTATGCATATCTGAAATCAAGATCTAATTGAAAGTAAAATTTAAATGAAAACATTCAACTTGCAAATAAGAGACAAATTGATAAAACACAGCTGGCATTATTCAGTTACCTCCATATATAATTGATGTTTTTCAGGAATGGTGACTAGCAATTAAATATTTGTTGCTGGTAATCTGTATACGAGCTTGGTAGTTGATGCCACAAAAGAAAAAAGGATTCTAGTTTGGTGACCCCAAGTGACTATCTTAATAAAACCAAATGGGGATTTTGTAGAGATAAAAGTGAACAGTTTTGGGAGTGGATCCACTCAAAGATATAAGTTTGGAACGATTGTTAAAAAATTTAATCTAGAAATGTTAAAAAATTTAATCTAAAAATAGTGTGCACACAACTTTTATAAATAAGAGAAAAAAATCATAAATATCATACAGCGAACAAAGGAATCATCTTGAGGCTCTTAGTCCAGCTCGTGTGTTGCAGTCTATGTCTGTAAATCTGCACACATGGATAACAGAGATGGAGGTATGGCACACAGTATACAATGAGAATGCCTCAACTTGCAATGATAGCCCAATTCAATATGAAGGCTGCTTTATACACATATATCCAAGTAACAGATGGTTGGGGATCATGACCATTCATCTAATGATCCAAGTTACTTATTAACTAGGACTATCTAATGACGAATTCATAACCCCTTCATAAACTCGCCACCCACTTCATAAAGTTTATCACATAATAATAATGAGACTTTCAAGGTTCACATGTTTAAGTCAGTGAAAGAAAATAGACCACAAGATAGATATGATTGAGTGTTCTTGCTTAAGTGTTGGGCATCGTAATCTTCCATTGGTGATGTCTTCATCTTTGTCACTGATGTTGATTTTCAAACCATAATTCCACTGGAGCTCATTGACAAATTCTTCTGCATCTCATAATTAGAACTAATTCTCTTCCTTCAAAGTCTCATGCATTCAACATTCATCAATCCTTGATTGTTTTTCTTGAATGGTTGTTACTGGACTTCAACCTGTTGGAAATAAACACTTATTTATTGGGGGTCACCGACCTCACATTTGTAATCAATTTTTTGTAATGCTCAATGTTTGAAAAATAACTGTAGCATTACCAATGTTCTGCAAGCCATCTTTGTGGTCACCACAACTTAAGTGTTTCACACAAACGTCTGGGTTATTATCACAAGTACGTTTTGCTCAAGACATTCCCGGATCCTCATTTATCTTAATATTAACCAATAGATGATTGGAACACAATTTCACTATAATCCTTTTTTCTTCATCATTTGGAAATAATGAATTTGAATTATATTGACACATTACTTTCCTTTTACTGCTCATTTTTTACATGCTCACACTGACTTTTGAAATATCATTGCCATTGTAAATATCATCTTGGAAACTATTTTCCATGTCTATTTGCCATGTTTTGCTACATATTGTAGAATTTCATATGGGTTTGAAAGTTCTCTCAGTTCTCATCCCTCCCAGTTTCAATGTCAAAATTTTTAGTGTTTAATGCCCAACCCAGTTTTCATATAGGCTGGAAATTGCACAATATTTTAAGACAAATAAAACACTACTGAAACTCCATTTGATTAAGCATTACTCTGTGTCGTTGCAGTTAGCAAGAATAAACAAGTACAAAGGTGCAATTGACAACAATCAAGGGTTACAATCTTGATCATACTCACTTTTCTTATCATTGCCACAGGTAAATCATAATTCATTTTTAGTGTATTACGAATTTCTTTTTTGGTTGCATCGGTATTTTAATGTAGTGTTTTCTGTGGTTTTTCTTTTTACCATTATTCAGAACACTAAACATATTTGACTAATATGATAATTGATATTTGAACAGTTCAACAAAATGAACAATATTCTCACAAGGTATTTCACCAATTATGTGGATCTCAAACGTGCAGCCTTGAAGGAGGACCTTGAGGCTGGTTTAGGGTTTAGGAGGAATTTTTAATAGTCAATGGTTTGTAAGGAGTTTTATTAGATGGCATTTCTTGTGAATTTTTGCATGATATGTTTGTGAGGAAGTCAGATTGTCCCTGAATTTGAGTTCCTTCAAATCATTTTTATGGGGTTGGCTTTTGAATCCTTCTTTGAATATTGAATTTGACACAAGGTATCTACTTGGTTTAATTTCAATGTATTATCAGTTGTTTCCTTTTGACAAGGAAAAATACGAAGTCCTTGTTGCTTTTGATAAGGTAGAATTGCTAAGTCTTAATATTTTCTCAAGACCTATTATTTCTGGCTATTATAGATTCTCAGATAACCCAAAGCTACCATTTTCAGCCATCGGAACATCTCTCAGCATATTTGTAATTGTCCTTCTTGTGGGACATATTTTGTTTGTAGCTGTAAATCATATTAAAAAAGCTGAAGAGGATTGTAGGGAAATGGAAGAACTTAAGGGACGTGCTAAAGCTGTTGATGTTGCAAAGTCACATGTACTCTGTTTTTTCAATGAATAGTTAAGTTTGCAAATCTTGTCGACAAATTATATTGTATTGTATTATCCTCATTTCATTGTTCATTTTCCTGTTTTGTGGTTAGTTGTTTTTAGTTTTATGGGTGTGTTCTTTATTTTATTCATTTGGTAAGAAAGGTCCTAACTTTAGAGGAGAGCCCAAGATTGCCTTGAAGTTTTATTATTCGTATGACATGTCAACTCATTTACTATCGTATTGATCATGCTATAGATGGTTTAGACAATTTGCTAAAAGAAAACTAATTTTCTATTAGCACTAGGTTTTGTGTCTAGTGATAGTTTCATAGATTCTATCCAAACTCTAATTATACTCAGTGTTGTACTACTTTGTTCATAGTTTAAAAGATTTAACCCTTGATGCAGTTATACATGCACCAACACCCAACCTGTGCAACATAGGGTATAGTGTTGCTTTCATTTCATATCTGACAAAGATGTAGTCAAGAATTAACCCAAATCAGGATTCTATTTGTTAATCGATTCATGTTAGATCAAAATTCATTTTCTTGGTACTTTAAGTAAATAAGTAAATGTGATAAACCTTGCAGTCATTAATTGATATAAATTAATTAATTACAAAGGAAAAGGTAATTTAATTTGTTTTCAGTAATATTGACGCATTCCTTACAGTTTGGCCGACACCCTTCTCCTATAGTAAGGGAACATGAGCTAAAGGTGATATGTAGCTTATTTAACATTAAAAGTTAAATTGAAAAAAATCAAATTATAAGAAAATTATGTGTCAAAATAAATCATAGATCCATCTAACTCCATGCTAAGCAATGATGATTCAGGGTTAAGATAGATATATGGAGATTTAATTAAGTTCAAGTTATCTACTTGAATTTTACAGTAGCACCTTGCCTACATCCTCAAGGAACTCTAGGATCAGTGTGACCCCCAAGATTTGAACTCTTTGCCTATCTGTGGATTTTTTATTATCAAATAGGAAAGATTGGGGGCTCAGACATACATACCTATATGCTTGTTATGCACCCATTTTTTCACTAAGGCATAGGAGGTCTGCACCAACACATACTCACTAAGGCATAGGAGGTATGCACCCATTTTTTCACTAAGGCGTTGGATTTGAGACTTTCTTAAATCATTCATTAGTTTCCATAGTTGTCATGTCATTCATTAACCACATGACATATAGGGGTGAAATCCTTCACAGATTGCACTATGTATATAGGTTTCTACCTGTGCAGTTGAGCATAATTGTTTTGTGGATTCGTTGATTATATTTCCTATTGAAATCCATTTCCTGGTTTAGATCTGAGTTTTACTTTTCTTAGGTACTAAATAGTTGCAGATTTAGCCATTCAAGTTTAATTTTAACCAATTCTTAAATTGAATTTGTTAGATTAGATTTTCCTATTTTGCACATGATCTTGGTTATTTTTGTTAGCTGTTGAACAAGATAAATAATTTACTTCATTGTTTTTCTAATTTACAGTTCATTGTTTTTCTATTTTACAAGTGATATTTTTTTATTGGATTTTGTAGGAGTGAGCTTAACTTATAAGTGGGCCATTGAGTATGAAGAGCCCGCTACTAAATATTTGTCATTCAGTATGAAGACCCTGATGTTAAGGCTTTCAAGTTGTTAAGTGTGGTTTTGAAGCTACTGACGTGGAATCTAAGTATGGTTTTGAAGCTGTTGATGTGGGATCTAAGTATGGTTTTGCAACCAAGTGCAAGTATGATAGTTTAGCCATTGTAATATTTTGAAAAGTGATGATTTTCCTGTAAAGTTATATGGAAATTAATATGTGTTTTTGAGAAAACTCATATTTATTGTAATACTTTTGACATTTCATATAATATAATTTGTGGTTTAAAACTTATATAAATGGTTGTAATTTATATTATGTACCAATGTTGTAATTATTAACTAACTAATGTGACATTGCATGATTTACATGTGTATTATATATTATTTACAGGTGTTGTAATTAATTATAATGTGACATTGCATAATTTTCATGTGTATTAGATGAGAATAAATGTATGATTCTTTTTTTAATTTAAACGTAATATCAAATTAAAAATTAATATTGATTAATAATGGACAACATTAAAACTACTAAAATATAATGACCATACATAAAGCGACTAAAAATGACTAAATTAGTGACCAGTAAATGAGATTAATGACCAAAATTCACAAATAAAGTGACCAATAATTGAGAGATATGCAGCCAAACAATGAGATATAAATGACCAGAAAAATGACCAAAATTCGCATATCAATGACCAAAAATCAGTTTTGGTGGCTAATTTATGGTCTTTTATTACGTGACCAAATTTGGTCATATTCTAGCTTGTCATGTGGTCATTAATTTGGTCAGAAATGTGGTCATATATTTGGTCATTGATTCAAATATATGACCAAATTAATGACCAAATATATGACCAAATTAATGACCAACCGACAAGCTATAAATGACCAATTTTGGTCATGTAATAAAAGGCCGCAAATTAGCCACCAGCGATTGCCAAACCAAAAGTGGTCATTGATATGCATATTTTGCTCATTTTTTTGGTCACTAATATCTCATTTTCCACTAGTGGAAGAAGCTATGGCTTGCATACTGTACATCCAATTCCTACCCAGCAAGAGATTGTAGTCAAGGGACGCATCAACCACCTCGACCTCTATCACAATGGTCTTCCCTCCCAAACGGACCTTAAGGGAAGGAAGAATCCCGTGTGGCCTAAATGATCTCCCATCGAACGCAATTAACATGGTCGCTGATTTAGACAACTCAAGGGAACCTAAACCCTTCCAACATGATAAAGACATCACAAAAGCAGTAGCACCTCGGTCAATCACAGTGCGCTTGACGGTCATGTTAAGACATTCTATGTGAATCAAAAGAGACACATAGTAAGGAAAGCGAGGCTGAAGTCCTGCGGTTTCAAATTTAATCATAGAGGAAGAATTATCATCATTCACAGCAAGGGCAGAAAACAAAGCCTTCCTTTGCGAAGGACAACTCTGAAGCACTTCCAATGCAGACATCGCATAAGGAGTGTGGCCCAAATCCTCGACAACTGAATAGTTTTGGGTGGCTTAGGCATTAGGATTGTGCCCCAAATGCTTAAGGACTCCCTTAGGAATGTGAGGTGCAGCTTCAAGTTTATCCACATGTTTTTCAATACACAAAGGAGTCTCTGGTGGATTAGGTTCCTTTCCTGGGCTGGGTTGTGATGAACCATAGTCTTTCGCATGGGTCACAACTTTTGCAGCATGTACCATGTTAATGCAACCATGACCACTACCCTCCGGTGAATCTTGATCACCACCAGACTGATCATGGGTCCTCGAGTTCATATTTTGATTGTGAGGTAAAGGGTTAGTCAGCACAGTTGGGCCCTGTGCCAAGAATCTTGAGGCTTCATTGATACGAGGGCATAAGTGAGGTGATCATCCTTACACAACTTGCAAGGAAATTTAACCTTACATTTATCTTGCTTGTCCCCCCTAGCATTACGGGTGTTATTTTCATTATTATTAGCATTTTCATTCCTATTCCCACCCTTATGATTATTTTTACCTTTCTTTTTATTCCATCCGGGCTGCTGGTTACACTTCTGGTTTGACAATTGCACTGAAAGCACACTCGCTGTTTGGGTGGGTTGAGACGATGCCATGGCTTGTCCCGAAGCAGATTGGTTGATTGACAATTGACTAACTTGTTTTGCAACCAAATCCATAGGTTTAGCACTCGTACGACCCACAATGCCATCGGCATGTGGTCCAGGTTTAACTTTGGGGTCGAAACTAGAACACAGAGCATTGGGAATAATTTCATATAACAAATCGGACTGAGAATAAATAAACTCCAGTTCCTGCACCCTAAAAATGGCTTGTTCCTCATTTTGCACTCCGAATGTAGAAACATCCTTCTCTATATATGGAAATAATGACTTAATGAACCATTCAAGGAGGAATTTTGGTGGTATAAATACTTTAATTAACCTCTTTCGTCTATGCCACTCTTGGATATGATCTGAGATATGTGTGGCTTTATCCTGCCGAAATGTCGACAATAGTTTAGTACCAATGTCATAATGCATTGGTAGCTGGAAGGGGTTAAGAAAAGTCATCGCTAGGTCATCGAAAAAAGTGAATGCCCCCCTAGGTAGCTCTATATACCATTTCGTGGGAGGTCCTGTAAGGGTGCGTTGAAACAACCTTAAATGGATTGAGTCCTGGTGTAAGGAATTCGAAGAGCACCATAGGTGAAAGGTAGTAACATGTTCACTCAGATCCTCTCCTGGTTTTCCCTCGAATTTGGGTATGTCCGAGGGAAGCTTAGTAGGGATAGCCGGCCAAGCCGGGTCATGAGCTACAAGATTGTTCGTCAATCTCGACAAGTCAGGAATATTCAGCATTGTGAGGAAAGGGAGCCTAGGATGATTAGCTCGATGAACCGCTCCCTGATAGTTCTGATTCACATAGGTCTGATTACCATAACCACCATGGCCTTGGCCATAGTGCCCTCCTCCCGTTTGATCCGTATAGGGTGGCATGGAAGCACCATAGTGTGGTGTACCTTTACTATTCGGAGCTACAAAGCCGTAATTTAGAGAGTAAGCGGGTTGTTGATACCCACACCCATAAGGTGAAGAACCCTGTCCATACTGCGTCCCATAATAGGGTCCATAAGTCATCGCATGAGATGTCCCATGAGACACTCCGTAAGTAGGAATATATGCTCCAGAATAGGAATATACATTTTGAAAGTAGGAATATGACCTCTAGAAGTATGACCATGACCTCCTAAAACAACGGGTAGTGCATGTACCTAAGACACAACGGGTCTAGTAACCGCAGCATGGACATGATCTGTAGCAACGTTCAGGATCGAAGGACCATGTGAATGAGGTGGAGGGTGAACATTCGAAGAACTAGGGATAGAGGATGAAGGGATCTATGTAATTATGTACGTGCTATTCCCTATAGTCACTCCTCTCGGATCTGGTATCCTAATAGGATCACTAACACTATACCTAGGAGGAATATGTGATGTAGCTTCCACCGTCGGGATGGAAGGTGCAATGTGACTTGTGCTCCCAAACCTCTCCTCATGGTAAGGAATGAGAGTGCCCTAGGCATAGTGTTAGGCTCAAACTCATATTCTACCTGGAATGCCAAATCATGTGTGGGAAAACTAGACATACCATAACTACCATAACTAGTGCTTGCGGGTTCAAAATGAGTCTCATCATCCTCCGACATTCCATATTGGCGATGCACCAATGGGGAATCAACCCTAGAGTAAGTAGGTCTATCATGAAAGGTTCATATCTCAGAAATCATAGGACCTAACTCAGTCAAATCGAGTGAAGGATCATAGTTAGGAGTAAACTCTCCATCTTCCACATGAATGGGAGAAGGTGGTTCTGGAATACCTTCTATATGGTCTCCCATGGTGTGTGAATCAATGTGCGAAGTAGTTCGCCTGGACTATCTATTTCTCTCTCCAAAAGGAGGAGGAGATGTAGAAGGTGGAAGTCCTACTAAACGATGAGAACGACGAGGAGCTACACCCAAATCCACAATGACTCAAAAAATATAAAAGACTCTCTATCTACGCAAACCCTAGGCAAGCTAATGTGCACAGAGAAATCACCAAGAAAATATAAATCCAAACACAAGCAATCAAGGGTAGGATAAGTGAGCTCCCAAATGAAGCAGGTATGTCTCACCGAGGAGAGGCTTGAGACTCCCATACACAACAAGCAGAGGTATGTAACCAATTATTATGGCCCTCAGCTTCAACGCATAAATAAACTGTGCTGTCCGACCCCAACCTAGCCAGGACACCCACAGAATAACCCCTGCAAAGTACCCCCTCGATATCCTAGGTAACACCACTAAGGTCAGCTCAATATAATCAATACTTAGGAAGATATTTGTAGGCAGGATTGACCATATGGGCAAGGTAGCAAAGCCGGAAACTCTTGAAAGAGCCCCCAAATACGAAGACAATCCCGGAAATATCTCCGGTGCTACTCAGTTATGACTAGGGGTCATCCCAATCAATAACCGCTCACACTGCCTCATGCTTAACTCCCTTTTGAGAGGAGGATCCTAAGAAACACTGGTTATACCAAGGAATTTCACACACTCACCTAGACAGACACATACATGTTGTTGTTTAGTGGTCTTGGAGAATTTACTCACAATGAACTATTCCAAGACCCTAAAACCTAGTCTTGTTGGTGAACCCTATCAAATAAAATAGTGTAGTTCATTTTAATTAAGCGTTGATTTTAATTGGCTTTATTACTCAAAAGAGGTATATGGCCGTGCAACTAATGGTGTTATGACACAACATGAAGCAAAATGCACACCTAACAATCAATGTAAATGCATTGTGTCCATGAAAAATAGGGTATGCTACTACGTGGAATGCACAATTTTCTTCAAATGATAAATGCAAGATTTCCTATATGAAATACTGACTAATACTCCGAAGCAAATCTAGTGCAAGTACTATGCAAAATGCAATATGCAATGCATGATTATAAGTAAATATTTTTGGATTTTTTGAAATAAAAATGAGATATAAAAGCAAAAGAATGGCTCTACAACCCCCAAACTTTGCAAGCACACTCAAGCAGCACTCAAGCAAAGTACTAAGATAAAATAAATCTAATGCACTAATCCCAAAACAAAAAATAAAAAATGCAATGACAAGAACATTCTTAAAAAGGAAATTTACCCTAAAAAAAATGTCTCTGGTCAGAAATAGAGGTGTATACAGACTCTAGCAGTATTAAAGGAGACTCAGTAATCATCAAACTTCACCCAACAACCATCCATCTTCCTCTAGAAGGAAAAACTAAGGGCATACACGATTGTTCGCAATAAACCCGCATGTGTACATGGAAATAGCAGTGAAACCCGTGTATATACACGACTGTGAGTTCAAAACTCGCATACAGGAATAAAGGTGCACAAAAATAAAGGCAAACAAAGAAGCCGAGACAAACCTCACACCAATCAGACACTACCAGGCAAACATGCCCCTAGACCTGACACAGAAACAAGAGAAAAAGAGCAATTCAAAGTCATTGAATGCCGATAGAAAACCCCCAAAGGACAACTACTAGAAACTCCCCAGTGGAGTCACCAATTTTGTTATGAAGAGAAATTCTTATGGATAGGGGTACCACAACAAATAGCTTGAATCCAGAAATTAATCCTTTCCAATATGCAATAGAAATTAAATATCTAACACTAAAGGATCAGACCTCGTACCTTATTCCGGACGGTTGAAGTAGATCCTTGTTAAGGTTTCCAACTTTAGCTTGAATTGATAAATCACTTCCTCAACAACAAGTAATAAAGACAAGCATACTATATATATTGGTGTTAGATATATTCTAGCATATATAATCAACAATGTATAAGCATTTGAAATCATCCATGGATAAAATATTCATTCAAACATACATTATTGGATAGGAAAATATATTTCTATTAATATAAAATCAGAGATTACAATGGATACAACCTCTGTCAGCACATCTGCGAATAGAAGAAACTGAATCCCCCACTTGGGCCTCCACCACCTCAATCCTCCATCTCTCGATAGCAAGCTCACAAGCAAAAGGAAAGATTGGGAAGAACACAAAAGTGCTCCAAGGGACAAAGGGATGCAGACTCAAGCACAAGTTTCGGCAACAATAGACTATAGTTTCTTTGCTCTCAATTCTCTCTTATGCCTTCAATGTACCAAAGAGTTCCTTATATAGCTTTTCAAAGGGGTAATGAAAGGTCAAATCTGAGCGATCTCAAGGAATATGGAAGGCCAGGAGTCAAGTGAGTCAAATCCATGTCAAGGAAAACTCCAAAAGGATTTGGATTATGCACACATTCCGATGTACACAGTTTTAGGGGTCAAACCTGTGTATATATGTGATTAGGGGTTTAAAAGTTGCGTATATGAATTTTCACATGCATGTTTATAGAGATGGTCAAGGAAACATCAAAGGACAAAAAATGGTCCAAGGGGTCTAAGGAGTCTACAGAGGGATAGGGGAAGGCCATACAAGTGTGATTCACCTGGAGTGGTAAAATCACCTATAACACTTGTGTGCAAAGGGATTCCATTTCGTTTTCTGTTTATTTCTTTGTGTTCTTCCATTCTCACAGGAACCCTACCTTCCATCCTATAGACGGAAGGGAGCCATTCCTACATGTAGCAATGGAAAAATACCTACTACAGGGATAGAGGAAGGAGTATAACCTAACATATAAAAAAAATACATAAGGAAGAGGAGAAATGTGTCTCAACGAGAGGACTAGCACTCAATCCCCATAAAAAATCCCAAACCAAAAGGAAATCGCTGCTCTCAAAGGAACATAAATAAGCTATTTTGAGCGTTACACAAGGAATACATTCAACAATAAATCGATCTCTTAGAGTGGAAATGGCCCCAAAAAAGGGTCCTTAATGATAATCCTCTCTCTAAATGCAAGGGGACTAGGGGGAACTCCAAAAACAAATTCCTTTGAAAGGTTGATAGACAACATAAATCCAATGGTATTGTTAGTTCAAGAAACTATGATGGAAGGGAAAAGGGATGAGGAAGTAGTTAGCGAATGCATTAAGGAATTCATAATGGAAAGTATAGACGCGGATGGACACTTCAAGGTATACTAATGGCATGGAGCCCAAAAATGATGATGATACCAGTGGTGCGATATGGCTCAGTCCTTGGGACTTTGTTGGAGGATGGAGAGACAAAAATAAATTACACAATTATGAATGTCTACGGGCCTTTTTTTATGATAGGAAAGCGTTCTTGAAATTAGTGGAAAATTCGGGTGCTCTAGAATAGACAAATGTGATTTTGCGGGGGGATTTAAATATGACCCTCACTTTGAATGAGATATGGTGAAAGAATGCACGAATCCATTCTCTGAGCACCCTTTTTTAGTTTTTTTTTTCAAACATAAAGGATTGGTATACGTAGCTCCTTTGAAAGTGGAGTCTACATGGAGAAACAAAAGAGGTAAAGATCAAGAATTATTCGAGATTAGATCATTTATTGGTACCAAAAAACCTAGTTAATGGATAGCTTCTTATACAATCTAAGATAGAAACAGGAGGAAATTCGGATAATCAACCAATAGTTTTAAAAATTAGGATTCCTGAGAAAAAGTCTCCATCACCCTTCAAATTTAATCCCCAATAGATGGAAAAGGAGGATTACAAAACCCTAATATTTAATGCACGAAAAACCTTGAAAGAAGTACAGAATCACTCACTTATGCAACAATTTGCTGATAATATGGAAGAATGAAAAGAATCTCAAAGGGATGGGACAAAAAACACAGAAAAAACAAACAAGAGGATCTTTCAGGAGTAGGAAAGAAAATTCAAGAACTACATGCCAAAAACAAGGAAAGATTTTTCACTATGTAAGAAATAGGACTTAAAAATAAATTAGAAGGGAAAAAGGATTCGTTGGTGCTGAAGGAGGAGCATAAGTGGAGATTAAAAAGAAGGGAACTTTTTGTAACATCCCCTTACTAGATCGACCTGAAAATGTGAAGTGTAAGTAAAAGAAACTGTAAGTACTTTTTCTAACCTCATCAAATTGTGGATGAAATTGATAGGGTTAGGAGGCTGAAGCTTGGCATGACTAAAAGATCATTGGGGACGAATCCACTAGGGGTAAAGATAAAATATGAGGGAATCCCTAGGGATGTAATAAAGATAACTTGGTGTCATCACAGTTTTGATAACATCTTGGAAACAAAATCTAGTTACAAATCCTCACCTTCAGACTTAAAGTCTTTAGTAGTAAATACACGATCATTGGCTCGCCTTCATGGATAATTTTAGGGTGAATTTAATTGGGTTATAAATATTTACTGGGCGTTCATATTAATATGGAATTTTTTTTAATTTAATACATCCTTCAAAATATATTAACCAAATAATTAAGAAAGAAAAAAATATCCCTTCCCTATTAATTAGGGGGAGAAAAAAAAAATTCTTATCCTTTTCAAATTTACCCCAAAACCTGCTTTTGTCCCCAATTTCATTCGCCACAATTTCTAGTAAAATTTATGTTCAATCCTTCCATCGTCCCCTATTTTTTTGTAAATGGGGACTTATAGCTATTATTTATCCCTCCATATTTTATTTAAAATGAGAATACAGTTACATTCCCCCGTCAAAATTTTGTGGAAACCTTTCTTTTCCGCCACTTTTATTAATGGAGTTTTCTAATAGTTATTTTTCCGTCCATATTTTATCTAAAATGAGGAATTTAACCTAGATTTTTTATGTAAATAATTCTCATATAAAAATGGCGTGGTACATACGGTAGCTACATTAAGGATGCAAGGAAGGAAAGCAATTCTTGATTTATTAAATATCGGGGTTGAAAGAGAGAGGAAAATTGATATTGAGAGACCATTGGAGCATCTAGTTTTTCAGATTTCTTTCATCGCAATTATATACAGGTTAGTAAATTGAGTTGGGGTTGATTATTTCAAGAATCAAACTTCTCTCATCACAGTTATATATAGTAAATTGAGTTAGGATTACTTCTTTCATGGGAGCTATATATATGTCAGTAAATTGAGTTAGAGCTCATTATTTGAGACTTCTCTCATCACAACTGTATACCCTAAGTTGAGTTAAAGTTGATGAAATAATGTATATCATGTTTTTTATATTTTTGTATATAATAGAAATATATTGCACAAGGTAAGCAATGGCATGAAGAATTCGAATACCTAAGTAGACCATTCGAATTCAGTGAGTGAGTCTAGCTTAACTGACTCTCAACCATTCAATCTCACTTAGTTAACCACTTGACCAAAACCCTAATTGACTCACCAAACCCTAACTGAAGTCACAGTGCAATAAATGACTGAATCTCAACTGAAGGAGATCAGACACATGTCATAGCAAGCCAACCATCAAGTGCTAGTGCTCCATGACTCCAATGAACCCCGATGAGGTTAACTGAAGATGAACTGACCATCAGACGTTGGTGGAGGCACCTTGTTGACTCCATATCATTAAATAATAATAAATAATCATTGAATAATATATTTAATGACTGGAGGCACCTTAACTGACTATAACTAATTGGTTTAACTGATTGTAACCACCAGTTAGCAATTAGGTGCATTAATGTCACACAGATCACCCCCAGAGCGCTCCAGTTAGCCTCCTTGACTGTAGGAGAAGGCTAAGTTAGCCTCATTGAATGTAGGTAGGTGTGGTTGTGACTGGATGATGGCAATTAATGCTCCACTGATGTCAATTAAACTTAGGATAGTGGTTTAACTAGGCCAATTTGACCAAAAGAGTGTGTATGATGGTAAATGTCTCCAACACCCCCACTTAAGCTATACTCAGGAAGAGTTAGAAAACATATATGCATAAAAATGCTAGGGCCCTGGAAAATAAGGCCATAGGTCACCCTGCACAATGCTGAAACTGAAATAATGCTCAAAACAAACTAAGTGAGGAAAAGAGGGAAAACCCAGTGGGAAAAACCCCCCCTCAAGCTGAACACTGAAAGTAGTCTGGATCACCCTGATGAACTCACCCCCAACAGTGAACGGAGGTAAGTGAACTTATTTTCTGAAAATCTCTTGGTGAAGATGTCTGCAATCTGCTCATCAGTCAGGCAGTATTGCAGAATGATGGTCCTGTCATGCACTAGCTCCCTAATGTAGTGCATGTGAATCTCTACATGCTTGGTCCTCTGCCTGGTAACTGGATCCATTGATATCTTAATAGCACTCTGGTTGTCACAAAATAATATAGTGGACAAAGTACTACCAAGATCAAACTCTGAAAGAATGCCTTGCAACCAAACTACTTGGATGCAAGCATTCACCGCTCCTCGATACTCGGCCTCTACTGAAGATAGTGCTATGGCAGCCTGCTTTTTGCTTGAGAAGAAAATAGGGACACCACCAAACATGAATACATATCAGGAAGTTGACTTCCGATCAATAGAATCACCCTCCCAATCGGAACCTGTGTATCCAACCAGCTCTATCTCAGAGTCTGCAGCATAGTGAATGCCATAGGTCCTGGTTCCCTGAATGTACTGGATGATCCTCTTGGCTGCCTTCCAAAGAAGATCATGAGGCTTCTGCATGTATATTGATACAGCATTCATGGCATAACAAATATCAGGCCTAGCATGTGTCAAGTACAACAAGCTACCAATCAACTGTCGATAGATAGTGCAGTCCATGGGAGGTGTGCTTTTTCCTTCTTCAAGGTTGATCCCTGAAAGGAAAGGGAATGGTGTAGGCCTACATTCAGCCATGTTAAACTTTAATAACAGTTCTGAAATGTATTTGGACTGAGTGACCATAATCCCATCATAATTTTTCTGAATTTCGAGCCCCAAATCACTCATTTCAAAGGCATTGTGGAGAGCAGTTTTGATGGTTGAAATGGAGGCAATTGTGCTACCTGTGATCAGTAAGTCATCAACATATAAAACAATGATAATTATATGACCATAATTATTCTATAAATACACATTTGTATCTGATCTACATCTCTGAAATTTTTGTGAGAGAAGGAAGGCATCCATCTTGGAATACCACTCTCTTGGGGCCTATTTTAACCCGTATAGTGACTTCTTTAGCTTGCAAAAAAAAGATGGATCAGTGATGTATCCCTTAGGCTGATTCATGTATATCTCCTCATGAATATATCCATGCATAAATTCTGACTTAACATCCATGTGATGCACCTCCTAGTGCTTGGATGCGGAAATAGCCAAAACAAGATGGATGGAGTCCATTTTTGCAACCGGTGCAAAGGTCTCATGGTAGTCCACTCCTTGTACCTGAGAGAAACATTTTGATACCATCCTTGCCTTATATTTTCATGTGATTCCATCATTAGTAACCTTTTTCTGAAACACCCACTTCCATTGAACCAATTTCCTTCCCGGAGGAAGAGAAACTAGCTCCCAAGTAGAGTTTTTCTGAAGAGAATTCATCTCTTCATCCATGGCAACTTGCCATCTCGGATCATTCTGAGCATGGTAGTAGAATTTTGGATCTGACCTAATCATCAAATAGCAATTTTTGGACAGCAAATTATCAGAACAAGAGAGTGCAATACCTGCTCTTTGGAAATCAGACCAGGTTCTCCGTGGATCATCCGGATTTCCAATGTTGTCTCCTGCAGAGGAGAGTGTCTTTTGGGCCCATGTAGGAAGATGATTATGCACTTCAGGTTCTAATTCAGTATATGATTATTTCTGCACACTGATATCATAAATCATAGGATCCAAATCAGGTTCATCACCCCCAATTTCATCATCCAAATATTCAGTGGAATAGGAAGGAAATTCAGCAGTTTTCTCCTTCACTAGTTCCACCTCCTGAAGGGGCTCATCGAACTTGACACTTATCTTGATGATGATATGTTTGGTATTGATATCAAGAAGCTTGAATCCTTTAGATTCATTAGGATACCCAATAAACAGACATTCTATGCTCTGCGGTTGCAAAGCCCTTCTTTTATCAAGCGGAATCCAGGCCCATGCAGTGGACCCAAACACCCATAGGTTCGACACATCTGGCTTGTGCCTGAAGTATGATTCGAAAGGAGTCTTTCCTTTCACTGATGAATGTGGCACCCTATTTTTAATGTATGCTACAGAATGCATGGCTTTAGCCCACAAATTTTTAGCAAGCTTCTTTGACTCCAACATACAGGTGGTCATGTCTTTGAGAGACTGGTTCTTCCTTTTCGCTACTCCGTTTTGCTAGGGAGTGTAGGGAATTGAATGTTGGAACTGAATACCACTTTGGGAGAAAATGTATAGAAACTCATTACTGACATACTCCCCTCCATTTTCAGATCTCAATATCTTGATCTTAATCCCATAGGCATTTTCGATCAAGGCCTTCAATTCAGAAAAGTTTTCACATACTTCTGATTTCTTTTTGAGAAAGAAAACCCATGTATACCTTGAAAAATCATCAATAAAGGTAAGGAGGTACCTTGATCCATTCATGGATGTGACAGGAATTGGACCACTGATATCAGAATGTACCAGCCCCAATATGCTTGTAGCTCAGTTTTCCTTCCCCTGATTGAACTTGTGCTCAGGGTTTTTTCCAATCACACAGCCCTTGCAGACTCTCGTGGTTGCCTTGATGACCGGGAGGCCTTCAACCATGGAGTTTTTATGTAATTGCTGCAAATATTTGAAATTAATATGGCCAAACCTCTCATGCCACATCATACTAACCTCATTTCCATGAGTTAGCAGAGCGTTGGGCTTTGCATCCGCAACAAAGTGAGAGAACTCATAGGCTCTTGCATGATGATTTGCAAGGCCTTTTGCAATGAGTTTCCCGGATGCAATTTCTGTTATCTCAACATCATTTGGGATGAAAGAGACTCTCTTAGGCATTTCTGTATGTGTCATCTGATAGACACTAAGGATATTTGCTGCTAGAGAAGGTACATACAAAACTTTAGAAAAAAAAACCATTTTCTAGATCTACAGTGCCTTGTCCTTCGGAAATGATAGCAGAGTCATCTCCCATGTGGATGGGGATGGATTTTCTGGTCTCTAAGGATGAAAAGGAGTATTTTTCAACCATCATGTGATTTGAAGCTCCACTATCAATCAGCAATGCTTTGGACTTCGAAGTGCTTTCCATGAGGGCATGACCTTTCTCATGCTGTGGTTTCCGATCTTGGTGATCTCTCCTCCGAAAGCTCTCTAAAAGATTGATGTGATTCCTCTCAAGGAGAGAGGTTGCTTCATCAATATTTTTCTTCATGCAGGCATGTTTAGGGTGAAAACCCTTCCCGTAGTAAGAACACCTGAGTTTTTCTTTCCCATTGTGCCCTTTTCCTTTGTTCTTCCTTGAGCCGAAAGATTCATCATGCTGCTGATTTTCAACTCTAGGCTTGGGAGCATCAAATTTAGTTTTCTGATTTTTCTGCTTCTTTCCTTTACCCTTCACATCTTTGGGCCCCAAGACATGGAGGGCTTGATCACAGGAATATCAGATGATCCCCATCTGGACAAGATTGTCATGTTCATTAGTTAGGGACTCAATGAAGGCATTGAATGTAGGCATCTTCCATCCGGGAATTGTGAGCTTCCCCACATGGAATGTAGAAACAAAAACTGAATAATCAGCCCCAAGTTTGGACATGATGGCTAGGATGAGCTGATCATCCTCCTTCTCCACTTTGCATTGCTTCAAGAGAAAAACAGTATGCTTGAACTTTGTAAAGAAATCATTCAGAGTCTTGAAATTGGAAGGTTGGAGAGACATGAGTTCATTTTTGAGTTGGTAAACTCTTAAGTCATCATGCTTTCTATATAGAGATTCCAATTTTTCCCATATTTCTTTCGGTGTCTTCAAATCCATAAGATGGAAGAGAAGGTCTTCGGAAATAGAGAGGCATAAGAAACCGAAGGCTTCATCCTTCTTGTTCAAGAATCTTGATTTTTCTATGGCAGATCCAGGCTCAACTTCAGTGTCCATGGCAACTCTATGGAGTCCTTTGGAGCACAATTGAAGCTCCATTTTATTTTTCCATGTGTTGAAATTGTATGGAGTCAAGAGAGGTACTAAGGAGGCCATCTAGATATGCTGTAGCGAATGCTTCACCTGTAGAAACCTGAAAATCAAAATAGAAAGGCAAAATAAGGTCAGATAGCCTGCACATTCTAGGATTTCATCACACCCAGCATAGTCAATCAAGCAAGCTTGATCAACAAGTTCTTTACTTGGGTTATTAAGTGGTAAGCCTTGGCTTCTGGTGCAGTGCTGGATTTTTGAGCTATTGCTCAAATTTCATGGAGAAATATGTCAAAAATATTGTTTTTGAGAGATTGATCATCATCCCGCCGCATGCTCTGATACCATATTAATTCTTGCACGTGATCTAGGAACTTGGAATCAAAATCATCAAAGAATAATTAACAAATACTCACGAATTGGTAATCATCAGAACCGGAATTGGTTTCCTCTCAGTATATTTAATAAACAATAAAGGGTTACAATACCAATGTTGAGCAATGGCTTAAATCCATTAAGAATTCGAATACCTAAGGAGACAATTCGAATTTAGTGAGTGAGTCTAGCTTAACTGACTCTCAACCATTCAATCTCACTCAGTTAACCACTTGACCAAAACCCTAATTGACACACCAAACCCTAACTGAAGTCGAAGTGCAATAAATGACTGAATCTCAACTGAAGGAGATCAGACACATGTCATAGCAAGCCAACCATCAAGTGCTCGTGCTCCATGACTCCAATGAACCCTGATGAGGTTAACTGAAGTTGAAATGACCATCAGAAGTTGGTGGAGGCACCTTGTTGACTCCAGATCATTAAATAATAATAAATAATCATTAAATAATATATTTAATGACTGGAGGCGCCTTAACTGACTATAACTGACTGGTTGAACTGATTGTAACCACCAGTTAGCAATTAGGTGCATTAATGTCACACAGATCACCCCTGGAGTGCTCCAGTTAGCCTCCTTGACTATAGGAGAAGGCTAAGTTAGCCTCCTTGACTGTAGGTAGGCGTGGGTGTGACTAGATGATGGCAATTAATGCTCCACTGATGTCAATTAAACTTAGGATAGTGGTTTAACTAGGCCAATTTGACCAAAAGAGTGTGTATGATGGTAAATGTCTCCAACAAGAACTAGGTACTTAATGTTTTATATTTTAAAATTGTGCCAATATTATTTTAGTGTCAATAAGAATAAGAAAATTGTCTAATATTTTACATTGCACATTAGATACATTTTTCTTTTTCCCTTATATACAATTTTTTGGTATATAAGCAAAAAATCACAATTACTAGTTACCAATTGCTCTATAAATTATTTTACAAATACATTTATTCTTAAATTAATATTATTAAAAATAGTTTAACTCTATAAAAAATGTGTACTCTTTCATAAGCTAACTGTTTAGCAATTGGTTCTCGTTCTTTGAATTATTTTATAAGAGAGTGCATGCAAAAGAATGTAGGTGCTGTGAATTTTTCATATATATGTTGTGAAATCCTCTCTCTTTTTCTTGAGTACAACATTTATTCCAAACTACACAATCCTTTTTTAGTTAGAATTACAACATTTCATTCTAGATTATTTACTATATTCAAAAATGTTTTTACGTTAAATAGTGTATTTCTTATCAATAAGAAGATAAAAATGTGGAGGTTTTAATCATATAAATGTGGAAGTTTTATTTATGTTTTTTTTGTGACAGAGAATTTGAACTCATTTCTTTTAATTTATAACTTCTTGTCTTAGTTACTCATTACCAATTGCTTTAATATGACTTATTTTACAAATACATTTGTTGTTAATTTAAATTAATATTATTAATAATATATTCTCTTGCACGATGGCATGCCCCATCTGGAGATCATATATATATATATAGGAATGTACAGGCCAGTTACTATATTTAGCAGCAAAACTAAATTTAAAGAATATCCAAAACCATTTTGATTTCAAGTTGGTATAGTTAGCCGAAAAAGGAAATTTGAAGAACATTAAAAACCATTTTGATTTCAATTTTATCAACTGGTTTTACTCTTAGTCTTCCTCTACCATTCAATCTCACTATAATGATCACATTTGATTTGAATTGTTCATGTGGCTTCAATTTCAATGGGATGGGAGGCTTCCAAGTATAGATTGGAGGTGTAGATGTATGACGCTATGACCAAACAATAACAAGTTCCTAGTCCGGTAAATTTATTATGAATATTAAGCAACTGCATATATATTATATATTATTTTTATATTTGTTATATATTAAAGGTTTTTATATTATGTCTAAAGTAATAAGTTAAAGAGTAAATTCTGGAGCACGGTAAGAGGTAAAATTGGAACTCACTATAAGATTCTTGATTTATAATAAGTTTAAAATAATAACTTAAAAAAAAAAAAATTGGACTAGGGGTAAAAGGTAAACTTACAACTCATTATAAGATTTCATATTTGTATATTATGTTTATAGTAGTAAGGTAAAACTAAAAAAAAATTGGAGATGGTTTGCAATTAAGTTAATTCTTTGGATATTTATATTATATTTTTATGTTTAATCAGACTCTAATTTTAATTTTAAAATAAGATTTAAAATGATTGTTTATTGGTTATCTATTTATTTTCTTCTTTAGGCAAGGAAATACATGATTAGTCTAAGTAAGAAACTAAAGGTAAATTTGAAAATGGATTTGATTTTTGTTGTTTGATGTAAATAGTTAGTCATAGTTTACATAACAAAAAACTTACAAATATTTAAAAGGGTTAAGTTTTTAAGGTGTATTTTTTTCGTGCTTTATTTATGTTTAAGTAAAATATGTGCTTAGTTTTCAATAATTATTATTTAAATTATTTGTAAGAATGGAGTAAAATAATAACCACTTATACTATGAAACGAGAACTATATACTATGAACGAGAACTCTACCCATAAAAACGATGATTTTTGCAAAAAAAACACCAAAAACACCCCCCAAATAGAAAAGTGTTGATACCAGTATACACGTTTTTTTTTTAGGGTAAAAAATAGAGCCATGGACTAAACATCCTATATTGTTGTTTAACAAAACTTTAAAATCAACCTTAAATTGGAAAAAAAGAAAAATTCTTGAAGAGATAAATTACAACTTTCTGGAAAATTGCATATTAAAGAAAAAACAAATTTCTCTAATAATTTCACCATTATAACCATATAGAAACAAAGAAATTATGATGTGATTCATAATGAGATAATATATTAGACCATACAAGAACAAATGGTTCATATAAATATTCAAAAACTCCTCTAGAGTTTCAATTACAAAAATCATACTAGTACAAAGCATATAACTGCCTCTTCAAATTCATCCATGGATTATGACACCCCATCATCAAAAACTCCTGTAGAGTTTCAATTAAAAAAATCATACTAATAAAAAGCATCTACACTGCTTCTTCAAATTCATCCATGGATTCTGACACCCCATCAGAATCTACATTTTCTGCAGATGAAGGACTTGATGAAGATGTAGATGACCCATACTCTTCTCTATTATCAATGGGCGCACCATCTGAGTCTACATCTATGCCCATCATTTCAGATGTCATATTCCTTCGGGATCTACGTCTTGGTTTAACAGACTCTCATCTTGCAACTTCTGGCTGTGGCAGCAACCTCTTGATAATCTCTATAGTCTTGGAGCGGAGAGTGTCTTTCTTTGTCAACTTGAAATCATAAACAAGTATATCAACTTCCTCTAATTTCAAGATTTCAATGCGACGACGATTTACTTTTTGACCCTTTCTGTTTCTCTTTCTGCAAACCTTTTTCTCAACCACCATCTCTGCCTTGTACAGACCATCAAATGGGTGTGTATCTGTTGCATACCAATGTACTTCTACTGATACTACTTCTTCATTTTCTTTATTGACCTTCATAGCTTTTGCAATCCAGAATGGATATTGACGTGGATCATCTGTAGCCAAAACTACAATCATGCAACCCTCCTTGATATCTTGTACTGAGCCCCTGTAAAGGTCTTCCATCTCTCGACGCTTTGCGGATGATCTTCTAGAGCCAATATGCATTTCTCTTTCCTCTACTTGAGAAAAATCAACAGCTCGAGGTTCAACATTTGTTACCTCGTTTTCATTTGATAAACTTTGTGGCCAAGCAAATGGAGTCTTCAAAAATATATCTCCATTTGTAGAGTTTGAAATTATGTCACTCTGCTCTATGAAAAAAGACTCCCACCAAACGGAATCAGCAACATCAAAGTACTCATATGTATTTTCAATAGACTTTTTGATTTCTTCCAAGCATTGAGAAGAATAAACATCTCTACTATGTCGCCTTGCATTATGAATCTCTGTAGATGATTGCAATAACAATAAATTTGAAGCATACATTTGACGACTTGGGATGAATTTCAAAAATGCCAAACCTGATGAAGGCCCCCATTCTGTGCTAGTTGAGTACTTCTTTCCCCACAATAGTGTTTTTCCATCAATCGTTTTTATACGAAATTGATACTGAAAGCTAATGTCATTAATTTTTTCAATGCACCTTTCCTCACCATGCAATCCAAACAGAAATCGTCGCATGTCAACAGTTTCTTCCAATTTCTGTGCAGTAGGCTCTGGATGGTATGCTTTCCCTATAATTTCAATCAACGATGGCAGGCTCCCGACTTTATTCCTCCTCAATGTCCTTGCAAAATGGCTGAACATTTGATCAATATGATCATGTGTATGCCCAAAAAGAAGGAACCCAACTTTTACCTTCTTAAAAATTCCCAATTCCACAAGCATGCTTAGATAACCAAACACGACCTGATTTTTGTTTTCTCGGCTTGTGTTGTCCAATTGTAGATATAGAACTTCTGGAAGATCACCAAGCCAATGAATAATGACATGGTGAATTATGCTTATGGTCAAATTTGCATCATTGTGAATATTTGGAGCTGTAAAGTAAACCCTTGGAATCATTTCACCATTAAAAACCATACACCCAACCAAGTGAAACTGAATAAAATTATCCTCCTTTAAATTCTTTGGCACATGGACAAAATGTGGCAAGAGTGTTTTTTTCTGATCCATGCCATCAATTATCAAACCCATATACTTATGTGGAGCATCGTAACACTTCTTGTGATGTTTGTACAATTTTTTCCGTTCATTTGATTGTTGATTGCAATGTTCTTGCAGTGCATTGATTATGGAACTACAAAAAACATAACAAAAAATATTGTTAACTAGATTCAATAATTGACATTTATCTATTTGTTTTTTTTGTTTTGTAAACATACCTCTTTCTATCCCTTCTGATCTATCCCTTCTTTCTTTAAGAGAAGCACATGTACTGCAGACCCCCATCCTTGACCTCTTTGGAATGCGGACGTTGTTGAACTTCTTTTTCCATACTCTTGTGAAATATGCATATCTGATGAAGTTGTCATTTCCTTGACCACCTTGAACATAATCCTTGTATAAGTTGTAGATTTCCTGCCTTGTGAAATTATCTAGAATGTGTATTGTTTCTCTATTTGGCATACTCTCTCCATGCTTGGAAAAGAAATCATGCATCCATGATATTGCAATGTGTGTTGATGGCCCAGTGATTCGTCCTTGATAATCGTCATTGTAAAATGTATGATCCTTTTCTAGTCTTGTTTGGATTCTTGATAATCAAAGATTACCAATTGAGTGAATCCGTTTGAATGCCTTTCTACAAAGCATAATTCTTCCAACGCGATAATCATAGCCTGTCCTGGTAGAAATCATGCACCCCACTAAATATGAATTTTGCATGCTTTTGTTCATTGGAAGATACATCTTCCTTCTCTCCAAGACATAATTGTAGCCTAAACTTTTCAAACAAATTTTGTGGCAACACTCACTCGAAATCAAATGAGTAATGGAACTTGGACTTGTGAGAAATTCTTTCCTAGACCTTGTATAAATGGAATGCTTTGGATTGACATAAAAAGGTCTAGTCCTACACTTAATCCTGCTCTGCATTGGATTCTGTCACTGGATCTCCTGGACCATTATGTCTGCAACAACATCCTCAGCAGGATGATTGTTTTCATTGTGATGCATATGACCCCCCTCATTGAAAATTTCATCACCAAATTCATTATGAAAATTATTGTCATGATCACTTGCTGCCAGATCAATGTGACCATCAACATTATTTGTGCCACTAAATTCTTCACTGAAAGGAGAATCATTGTCTTCATCATTGGTGGCTTCATCATCAACAAAATGATCATCGGTGCCATTGAAATACTCGCTCGGAGAGAAATCATCATCGGTTCCATTGAAATATTCACTCGAAGGAAAATCATCATTAGTGCCATTGAAATCCTCGCTTGGATGATAGTCACCATCATTGCCATTGAAATCCTCGCTTGGAGGTAAGTCATCATCGGTGGCATTGAAATCCTCGCTTGGAGGTAACTCATCATCGGTGCCATTGAAATCCTCGCTTGGAGGAAACTCATCATCTGTTCCATTGAAATCCTTGCTTGGAGGAAACTCA
>LPNX011137443.1:65973-99376 GCA_001517045.1 Pseudotsuga menziesii
AATTGGTTTAATGTTAAAAATTAAGAAGAAGAAAAAAAGAATGAAAATGAAAATACATAAAGTGTTGTATGTGAAATGAAATAAATAATCCAATAATAAATTGAAATGAAAAATGGTAAATTTTAATTTATCAAAGATCAAAGAGATATTTTTCTTATGAAGGAAGTGTAAAGAAAAAGTAGGAATGAGAAAACCTATGAATAAGATAGAAGTGCACATTGGAGAATATATGGAGTATTGAGGAGGAAGTAAAGTTTTACACTGTTAAAAATGTAAAATATAGCCAATGTTGGCTTAGCTTAGTGGGTAGATATTATTAGTCTTTATCATTAAATTATGCTCTTGTTATAAGAGAGAACTAATAGAAATAAAATGAGAGTCAAAGATATAAGTTTATACTCTAAAGGTGGATAGAATAGAATTAAAGGGAATAAAGGTGAATAAAATAATCAGACCTCAAATGTGTGGGAATAGATTTGTTGATGGTTTTCCAAAGTTCACTTAGTTTAAAGTCATCTTTATAGTTCTAGTTATTTAACAACTTCTATAATGAGTATCATAGTGGACTAGTTCATTAGTGTGTAATGTCCCTAAAAAAATACAACCAAAAAAAATTAATAAGGGTCTTTGTGGAGTTGTAAACATATATAGATTGATCATTTTTTCTTTTTTTATTGTACTTGGTAAATTAACTTCAGCATTAAGTTTAAAATGAGATATTTTCCATATTATTAATTCTTGCATCTTTGGGTGTCCTTTTGTGGTTGATATAGGATTTGTATTGTCATTATGACTTTATTTTACTCGTGACTTTACCTAACATGAACTATCTTAGTTCATAAGTTTGAAAACTATTCAGTCTAGCATTCTTTATGTAATTGTATGAGTGGTGATAATTGTTATTGTAACACCCCAGTTTTGACCTCGTTGCATTAAAGGTACATAATGTTTATATTGTAAATAATCATGGTGCGGAGCTAAAGACCAAGGCCCCACCATCGATTGGTTATGCTATGTTTCGGATTGAAATTGTTGCTGATGGTATATCGGGGCATGCGGCATACATATTAATTTTTGTCATCATGTAAATATACATCTTTAATTAAATGAACCCAACTAGCTATGCTCACTACAACCATAATAAAAAGGGCATGAATATCCCTAGGATAAGGGGGGGGAATTGTCAAACCTTGAGCCATGAGGGAAAATCCATGTGTCACCACCCTGTTTTAATTGCTCAACTCCCCTTGTCTTATCCAACTACCATTTTAATGATCTGCTGAGTAGTTGAGGCAGTTATGGCTGGGAGTGGAGTGTGGCAGGACTGTCAGTCCTCGCCCACACGCACACTCCACCAGTAAAATAGACCTCACGTTGGGCAGAGGAAGGGGACTCTCCACTCTCTCTCTCCACGACGGTGCTGAAATTCTCACGCACTTCCAACTCATGTTCTCCATTGTTGTCCAACCTCATGCAGAGAGACGTCCTATTCCTCACGCAGAGGATCCTTTTTGTTTGCTCTCACGCAGCAAGAAGGAGAGTCACTTTTGTTGGCTATCATTCATGTTTGTACAGAGGATTACATGTGGTTCCTATACGAATTGTGTTCTGCATGTATGATTTTCCTCATGCACAGGATGGGAGTCCAATTTCTTTTCCCAGTGCATACTATGTAATCTTTCTAGTGGCTTCATCCCCATCGTGGAGCTGGGAGCCGAGGTCTTCCCCATCTTGTTCATTGTTGTTGTTTTCCCCATATTTTGTTGGTTGTGTCTGTTTTACATTTTTGGGACTGTTGTAGGTTGTTTTGGGAGTTGTTTTGGCCACGATAGGGACAAGAATGGCTCAGGATTTCTTTCCCTTGCCCAAGCTGTGAATCACTTGTGTGACTGTGTGTATGCAGTGGTTGCTCTTCGGACTATTATGGAGTAGGGATGAGGACTTGGTTTGCTTGATTAACCTGGTGTGTTGGAAACCACACAGACAGGGCTAGAGGGCTGGCTTTCTTTTCCATAACCCCTGAATAACACTGGAAGGGAAGTCAGGGCCTGAGGGAATGTGTAGTAGAGAAGGGACGGATTCCTTGTGTTGGGTGTGTGTGGGTGTCTTAGAAGTCAGGCTAGTTATGGTGTAGGTGTTCCTAGCTCTGTAATGGGCTCACCAGCTTAGCATTTATCCTTTCCCAACTCCCTAATGGCCTGATAAACCTGACAAGTTGGCTTGGAAATCTTGTGGATGGCCTGATAAACCCAACTGTGTTGGCTTAGCTGTGTGTTTTGTACCCCTGGCTATGTGTAAGCCTGTTTTTTCCTTATTCCTTGGGGATTCATGCCCAGCTCGAGGGGGGCAGAGTTGTTGAGAGATTAAGGAGCATGCTGGCCTATGGTTGGGTGGAACGTTGTAGTGACGTAGTTGGTTGTGGGACAAGTTCTTTATAAGATAAGTAATCTTGTCTATTTTACTTCTACAATTAGATTTACTGTTAATGAATATGATGAACGTGTTGAATGCTTATTTGATTACATGTTTGATTCCATTTTGTATGATAAATTATGCATCTTAGAATGTTTTATGTTCTAGCATTTCAGTATTATGTATGCACATGTTCATGAGGTTCTTAGCCCGGATGGTTAACTCCATGGTAGTGTCCTCTTCATCGGTCGGAGGGTCGGGGATGTTACAGTGTGGTATCAGAGCTTGCATATTGCAGCATGGGCCTAAATGGGCCATGAAGAACAAGTTAGCAGAGGCATTTTTCCTTCTTCCCAGAAGAAATCGGTGAATGACTGGGAAATTAACAAAATTTGTCTAAGTGTCTCAACCGTCGGCCCATCGGAAGGCTAAGTGGGAAGCTCTTCCGATGTAGCGGAGAGCTAGATGAAAGATCACCCAACGGAGGAAGAAGTGTGGAAATTTTCTAAGTGTTTTGGCTGTCGGCACATCGAAACACCTAGAAATATGGATCGTTGATACTTATCCAATTGAGCGCCACCATTGCAGATGCCTAGACCACTATGCTCCCGACAGGTAAGGCCTCCGACTGTCGACGCCATAAAGAAAGTTTAAAAAAATTTCTAAGGCCCGAAATCATCGGCTATTGGAAGAAGATAGTGTTTCATGCATTCACCGTTGTGGAAGCCTAGAACACTAGTCTTCCGACAAGGAGAAGCTCCGACTGCTAATGACGGTCAAAATTAGTTTACCGATCGAAAAGCATTAGCGGATTGGATCGCCGATCGGGAAGGGATCAAAGATAATGAGCCACCATTGCGGTTGCTGATTGAACTAACCCATCGATGCTTTAGTCTTCCACTAGCCAATGCCGAGGTGTTAGTGGATTTTGGAGCCGACAGATTCAGGGAAAGATAGAGAAAGTTTTTGCCAACAGAAGAAGAGAAAAATTTTCAAAAATTGTCTAAGTGTTGAGGCCATCGGTGATCACCGACGGTTAACTGTTTGGATCAGCAGAAGTTAGTGGATTGAACGTCTACCATTGCAGCTAGCTAGTGAACTATCCTCCAATGGATAAAGGATTCAACCGCCGATGCCACAGTGATTAGTACTTTTGACAGCTGATGAAAAGAAAATTTGAAAATTTTGTTTAAGTATAAGGTCGTCAGAAAGTTATTGAGGATTGGATCGTCGATCGGGTACGTTAAAGGTTTGAGAATCCGCCATTGTGGTAGTCTAGGACACTATCCACCTGATGGTTAGTAGGTCCAGCAGCCATTAATGTCCATGAAACCAACAGTGAGATCACTTTCCACCGTTGTAGCTGCCTAGAAGACTAATCGTCCGACGCAATAACATAGCCGATCGTTGACATAGAGGAGGTAAGTTGTCATTTGGATCACTGCAATGATAGGAGGTATAGTTACTTGGATCACCGATGAATAAAAGATGGAAGAGATGATGCCACGAAAGACAAGGCAAGAAGAAAATTCAAATTTTCTCTAAGGCACGAGATCATCAGCCATCGAGAAGTGTTAGTTGATCGGATTTCCAATCGAAAAAAGTTCAATGAAGGTGACTCGCCATTATGGCTGCTTAGTCAACTAGCCCTCCGACGCCACAGCAACTAGTGCTTTCGACCACCGATATACTTACGGCTGCGGAAGACTTAAGGAGAATAGTCATTGACATTGCCGATTAGGAGTCTAGACATTTTCTCATGGAAGCCGAAGTAAGAACACTTTCCGTCGTTGCGACTAATCAAAGGACTATGCACCCGATGCACAGTCAACTTGGTTGCCGATGCAGATCGGAAGTGTAGTTGTTTTGACTACCACAGTGTCGACAGAATAGCTAGGAAGAGGTCCAATTGGGCCTAAGGAAATTTGGGTTTTCAGAAGAATTTCCCAGTATTTTTTCAAGCACTTTTCAACTGTCTTTAGTCAGTTTTCAGCAGATTTCAGCAGACTATCCGTAGTCACAGAACTGAATATGAAATAGAGGAAATTATGTGTTTTATCATAATTATTGTTTTATGAATTTCCAGAAGAAAGAGTAAGTAATTTTGATCTATATTAATATCATGCATCTAACAGTTTGCTACAAACATATTTTTAGAACTTTAGATAACTTCCAAGAGCAGTACTCCAGAAAGAATAGTGTGGTAAAGCCAAAGGTGGTTCAGTCATGAGAACCCATGATGGGTATGATGCTCGGGATTCTTACGAGCAAGCAGAAGATGCCATGGGAGAAAATGTCCATAATGGAAATGATGACATAGAGTCTAATGGAAGGTGATTCCAGCGGACACCGTCTGAGGTTGCAGCCACCATGAGAAGCTTGGTTAAGGCCAGGAAGAGAAGCATGAGTTGAATGCTGCCATATTGCAAAGTTTGACAGATTTACAGAAAAATATAGATTTTGGACGGGGTACATCAAGGCCAAAAGGAAGTAAGAGCAGCACTAGGAGAAGGAGAAAGACTTCTAGTGGATCATCTGATTCTGAAGTATCCAGCGGGGATACAAGTTCATCTTCTCATAAGAAAGGAAGAAGGCACCATAGGGATCACTCTCAGGATGAATTTAAGAAGGCTAAACCTCCTACATTTGATGGTGAGGTAAAGACTGGACAAGAGGCTAAAGCTTGGATTCTTGGGATAAAAAAGTACTTTCAAGTGCATGATTATTCAGGAAACATGAAGGCAAGAGTTGCCATATTCAATCTAAATGGAAGAGCATCCATTTGGTGGGAACACTTCAAGCAAGTAAAGAGGATCAGTGAAAGAAGGCTTAAGTGGAAACAGTTCAAGAAGTATTTCAAGCAAAAATACCTCTCTGACAGGTATTATGATGACAAGATTAAGGAGTTCCATGAGCTGAGATTGGGACAGCGGACCATGGAGGAATATGCAAATAATTTTTTGGAGCTGTTGAGGTATGTCCGGTACATCAGAGATGAAAAAGTGAAGGTCCAGCATTTTCTGAGTGGATTACCTCAGTCTTACAAAGATAGAATTGAGTTTTATGAACCCAAAACTCTTGAAGAAGCAATAAGGAAGGCTAAGTATTGCTATGAGCAAAGCAAAGGTAAGTCAGATTACCATAAGGCATGGAAGGACAAGAAGAATGAGAAGTTCGACCAAAGAAAGAAAGGTTTCAGACCTTCTAACTTCAGGAATCAGCAGAAGTAGCCATCCTAAGCTGTGAGTAAACTAGTTGGAGTGACAGGATAAAAGCCTAAAGATCCACAACAGAATAGAGGACCACTTCAATGTTGGAAATGTGGAGGACCCCACATGCACAGAAATTTTCCACTCAAGAATGAGAGTGCAAGTCCAGCTTATAACATTCAAGAAGTAGAAATAGTGGGTCAAGTAGTAAGGGCAATCCCTAGGATTTATGCAGCATTGGAGGACCGCCAGGCAGATCACCAGTCAACTGTGGTTGAAGTTGCAAGTAATATTGTTGAACAATCTATTTCTATTTTGATTGACACTGGTTCTATTCATAGTTACATTACTCCTAGAGTAGTGGAGATTTGTGCTTTTAAGAAAGTAAAGCATAGGAAGTCTTGGTTAGTCCAGCTAGCCACTAGGACTAAGAGAAAGGTTAGTGAAGTGGTAGAGAAATGTCCATTGGTCATGGATGGATTGGTCACTTGTGTAGATTTGAATGTTCTACCACTTGGCTCCTATGATGTTTTCATTGGAATGGATTGGTTAGAAGCTCACAGGGTAAAGCTTGACTACTACAATAAGACTTTGGAATGCATGAATGAAGAAGGGAACCTATTAGTTGTGAAAGGTATTCCAAAAGTGATTTCAGTACGGTAGGTTTCAGCAATGCAGTTGAAGAAGTTCTGTAGGAAGGGCTGCCAATTGTATGCAGCTCAGATTTTGGAGGCAACAGACGATGAAACTCCTAGGTTGGAGGACTATCAGGTGTTACATGAATTCAAGGATGTGTTTCCTAATGAGATTATAGGGCTTCCTCCAAAGAGGGACATTTATTTCACTATTGAACTTGTGCCAGGAGTAGCACCAGTGTCCAAGACACCCTACAGGATGAGTACACTGGAGATGCTAGAATTGAAGATGCAACTACAAGAGTTGTTGGAAAAGAAGTATATCCGACCGAGTGTGTCTCCTTGGGGAGCACCAGTCCTGTTTGTAAAGAAGAAAGATGGTACACTCAGATTGTGTATTGATTACAGATAGTTGAACAAGGTTATTGTGAAGAATAAATATCTTTTGCCTAGGATTGATGACCTCTTTGATCAAATGAGGGGAGCAAGGGTATTTTCCAAGATTGACTTGAGGTCTGCGTACCATCAGGTGAGAATCAAGGATGAAGACATTCATAAGACAACAGGACAAGGTATGGACATTATGAGTTTGTAGTGGTACCATTTGGTTTCACAAATGCACTATCTACATTTATGTGCCTTATGAATAGTGTCTTCAGCAGATATTTGGACAAGTTTGTTCTTGTTTTCCTTGATGACATTCTTGTTTATTCTAAGAATGAGAAAAAGCATGAAGAGCATTTGAGATTGACATTTAAATTTCTTAGGGAGCACTAGTTGTATGCAAAACTGAGCAAGTGTGACTTCTACAGAGATAGAATCCAGTATTTGGGTCACATTATCTCAGAGGAGGGTATATCTGTGGACCCTAAAAAAGATTGAAGCCATTATGAATTGTCCTACTCCAAGGAATGTGACAAATGTAAGATCTTTTATGGGACTTGCAGGATACTATAGGAGATTCATTGAAGGATTCTCCAGAGTTGCACATGCTATCACCTCTTTGCAAAGGAAGGGGATAAAGTTTGAATGGACATCGAGGTGTGAAGAAGGCTTCCAGCAGTTGAAGAATCTTCTCTGCAGTGCACCAGTATTGAAGGTCACAAATCCAAAGAAGGATTTTGTCGTGTGTACCGATGCATGCAGACAAGGGCTTGGAGGAGTCCTTATGTAGGACAACCACGTGATATGTTATGAATCAAGAAAGCTAAAGGAGCATGAGAAGAAATATGCCACTCATGATCTAGAGCTTGAAGCCATAGTACATGCTCTCAATATGTGGAGGCACTACTTGATGGGTAGAAGATTCGAGCTTAGGAAATACCATTGTGGTTTGAAGTATTTCTTTGATCAACCTACTCTGAATGCTAGGCAAGCAAGATGGTTGGATTTTTTATGTGAGTTTGATTTTGAAATCAAGCACCTAAAGGGAAAGGAAAATAAGGTAGCTTATGCACTCAGCAGGAAGGTACAAGAAATCCATGTAGCATCTCTTAGTATTTTCCAATCCGATTTGAGGCAGCAGATTGTTAGTCATGCTGCTGGAGATGAATTGTATGAGCAGGTGAAAGACAAATTGCAAAAACAAAGTCTTGAGAAGAGGTATGAGGGATATAAATTGGAGGAAGATGGACTTATCACTTATAAAGGTAGAATTTATATTCCAGATGTAGCAGGTTTGAGGAGAGTTGTTATGGATGAAATCCATCAAGCTTTGTATTCCGGTCACCCAGGATATTAGAAGACAATTGCTACAGCCCAAAAGCAGTACTTCTATCCAGGAATGAAAAGGGACATGGCTGAATACATTTCAAGGTGCATGAAATGTCAACAGGTGAAGGTTGAGCATCAACACCCTGCAGGTTTGTTGCAGCCCTTGCCAGTTCTGGAATGGAAATGGGAAGTTATTTCCATGAATTTTATTACAGGATTGTTGATGACTTGGAGACAGCATGAGTCCATCATGTTTGTGGTAGACAAGTTTACCAAGGAAGTTCATTTTATACCAGTGTAGTCTACGCATAAGACTGATGACATTGCAAAGATCTTCATGAAGGATATTTTCAAATTGCATGGATTGTCGAAGGAAATAGTCTCTGACCATGATGTAAAGTTCACTTCCAATTTTTGGAAGGGGTTGTTTGCAGATTTGGGTACAAAGCTAAACTTAAGCACTGCATACCATCCGTAGACACATGGGAAAACAAAGAGATTTAATCAGGTGCTTGAAGACATGCTTCGCATGTACGTGATGGGAAAACCAACCAAATGCGAAGACTACTTACACTTGGTAGAGTTTGCTTATAATAATGGATAGTAGGCATCCTTGGGGATGACTCCATATGAAGCCTTGTATGGAAGAAGGTGTAGGACACCTGTGACTTGGGATAATCCAGTGAACAAGATTGTGCTTGGACCAAAATTGCTCAAGGAAATGGAGCAAGAGGTTGTAAAGATCAGGCAGAATCTGAAAGTAGCACAGGATAGGTAGAAAAGCTATGCAGATAAGCATAGGGTGAATAGGGAGTTCAGTTTTGGGCATCATGTTTACCTCAGAGTGAGAGCAAAGAAGAGTTCCTTGAAGCTTGGAAGTTGTGCCAAGCTGTCACCAAGATACTGTGGGTCGTTTGAAGTGCTTGAAAGAATAGGGCCAGTTGCATATAGACTTGCATTTCCTTCTAGCACTAGAGCTCATAATGTTTTTCATGTTTCTTTGCTTAAGATATATGTACATGATCCTAACCATGTGATAAATTGGGATGTGATTCAAGTGGAACCCGAGGGAGAGTTTCGAATTGAGCCAATGCGCATCCTCGACAGGAAGGTCACAATGCTCCGGAATCGGGCCATAGGGAAGGTAAAGGTGCAATGGGATCATTACGGACCTGAAGAGGCTACATGGGAGCTGGAGGATTCCATGCGATTGGCACATCCATTTTTGTTCAATTCTGTGGAACACTAAAGCGGTACCAGTGTAGCATTTTGTTCAAATTTTGTAAAGCACTTAAGAAAGTGCTATTGAAGGGGGAGGGGAATGTAACACCTTGGTTTTGACCCCGTTGCATTAAAGGTACATGATGTTTATATTGTAAATAATCATGGTGTGGAGCTAAAGTCCAAGGCCCCACCATCGATTGGTTATGCTATGTTTTAGATTGAAATTGTCGCCAATGGTATATCGGGACATGCAGCATACATATTAAGTTTTGTGATCATGTAAATATACATCTTTAATTAAATGAACCCAACCATCTATGCTCACTGCAACCATAATTAAAAGGGCATGAATATCCCAAGGATAAGGGGGGGGAATTGTCAAACCTTGAGCCATGAGGGAAAATCCATGTGTCACCACCCTGTTTTAATTGCTCAACTCCCCTTGTCTTATCCAACCACCATTTTAATGATCTACTGAGTAGTTGAGGTAGTTATGGCTGGGAGTGGAGTGTGGTAGGACTGTTAGTCCTTTACAACACACACACTCCACCAGCAAAGTAGACCTCACCTTGGGCAGAGGAAGGGGACTCTCCACTGTCTCTCTCCATAATGGTGCTGAAACTCTCACGCACTTCCGACTCACGTTCTCCATTGTTTTCCAACCTCACACAAAGAGACATCCCATTCCTCACGCAGAGGATCCTTTCTGTTTGGTCTCACACAGCAAGAAGGAGAGTCGTTTTTGTTGGCTGTCATTCACATTTGTATAGAGGGTTACCTGTGGTTCCTATATGGATTGTTTTTTGCATGTATGATTTTCCTCATGCACAGGATGGGAGTCCAATTTATTTTCCCAGTGCAGACTATGTAATCTTTTTGGTTGCTTCATCCCCATCATGGAGACAGGAGCTGAGGTCTTACCCATGTTGTTCGTTGCTATTGTTTTCCCCAGATTTTGTTGGTTGTGTCTGTTTTACATTTTTGGGACTACTGTAGGTTGTTTGGGAGTTGTTTTGGCCACGATAGGGCCAAGAATGACTTAGGATTTGTTTCCCTTTCCCAAGCTGTGAATCGCTTGTGTGACTGCATGTATGCAGTGGTTGTTCTTCGGATTGTTATGGAGTAGGGATGAGGGCTTGGTTTGCTTGATTAACCTGGTGTGTTGGAAACCACACACACAAGGCTAAAGGGCTGGCTTTCTTCTCTACAACCCATGAATAGCACTGGAAGGGAAGTCGGGGATTGAGGGACTGTGTAGCAGAGAAGGGACCAATTACTTATGTTGGGTGTGTGTGGGTGTCTTAGAAGTCAAGCTAGTTCTGGTGTAGGTGTTCCTAGCTTTGTAATGGGCTCACCAACTTAGCATTTAGCCTTTCCCAGCTCCCTGATGGCTTGATAAACCTAACAATTTGGCTTGGAAATCTTGTGGATGGCCTGATAAACCCAACTGTGTTGGCTTGGCTATGTTTTGTGTACCCTTGCCTATGTGTAAGCCTGCTTCTTCCTTATTCCTTGGGGAGCCATGCCCAGCTCAGGGGTGGCAGCGTTGCTGAGAGATTAAGGAGCACGCTGGCCTATGGTTGGGTGGAATGTTGCAGCGACATACTTGGTTGCAGGATGAGTTCTTTATAAGATAAGTAATCTTGTCTATTTTACTTCTGCAATTAGATTTACTATTAATGAATATGATGAACGTGTTGAATGCTTATTTGATTACATGTTTGATTCCGCTGTGTATGATAAATTATGCATCTTAGCATGTTTTATGTTCTAGAATTTCAAATATTATGTATGCACATGTTCATGGGGCTCTTAGCCCAGATGGTTAACACCATGGTAGCATCCTCTTCACCAGTCGGAGGGTCGGGGAAGTTACAGTTATTTCCTATTTGGACTATGCACTGATTGAGAAATTTTGACTTAATTACTCATTCATGTCCGTTTGTCTTCTTTGAAAAATATACTCTTATATGTGTGGATGTTGGCTATTGTAATATCACAGATCACATAAGGTTACTATTTGTGCCAGAAATTGTTTCCAGGCTATAAAGAAACAAGCCAACACAATCTCAAAAAACTCAATAAAGTAAACTAGGTTTTAGGGTTTCTGAAATGTTTTCTTGGTTGTAAATTTGGTGACAAACAGGGAATACACTCATGAACCAAATAAAAACTGAATCATAAGCAAGGAAATATAGAGATACATCATATAATCACCAGAATCCAACAGAACATGATATTGAAGCTCATTCATAAAAGATAAGCATTACCAGCATACAAACATAGACCACCAATGAATTTATCAGTTAAGCAACTAAACAAGTCAAAAAATGAAGCCAACATACAAACTGAAGGGTGAAAAGGCTCATATATTTCATAATATGTCATCAAATACGTATAAGAGTTATGATACTTAGCTCACAAGCAAGTCCAAAAGACCTCTTGAAGTCCTCCAAAAATCCAACCCTTTTCTCTCTTTCTCATCTATCTAAATACTGTTTTTACAAAATCAGTTAGGATCTAAACCCTAAATGCCCTCAACCAACTCATCGATGGGATAAAGTGAGATTATATTTACAAAATAAAATATTTCTTCAAAATCATAACTAATAACTCACTAACTAAAGTGTTTCTCAAAAGACATTACAATAACTGACTAACTACCAAACTCAAAGGTCTTTTGCAGCCTCAGCTAGTAAGGCTATTCCATCCAAAGCTTGGGTCTTCTTCTTGGCTCTCTTCTGCTCATATTCCATATCAGCTACCCTTTTTGTGAGTTCTTCATTCTGCTACTGCAAGTCTCTGACAGTCTGCTTCAGCTCTGTACATTGCAAATCTGTGGCTCTCTTTCTCTTTAGGGCTTCCTTAAACATTGTAGTAAGCTCTTGATAATGGTCATTTAATTCCTACAAATCCTCCCTGAGTCTTCTGTTTGCTAGGATCAAGCCATCATTCACTTCCTGCATGAAATCCATTTGATGTCTGTACTTTTTTACTGTTCTCTCCAGGTTTTGCTTGTCTGAATCAAAAACCTTCCCTGCTGTAGTATCCTGCATATCACTGGGTAGCCATGGAATATCTAATTTTCTGAAAATGTCTTCATCATCTGGAAATGGATCTGAAGACACACCATGAACCATAGGGTTTTCCTGATTAACTGCTTCAGTTGGTGTTGTTTCCTCTATCAACTGCTAGTCTTCAGAATGAGAGACTTCAACCTCTTTTTTCTGTTGCTCTTTTAACATTTCATTTCTTAATTCTAAAAAGACTGTTGATAATTTAGTCTCGATGAGACTAACCTCTTCTGCTGACTTTGATGGATTTTTCCCATATGCATGATGAGAAACTGGAGTTTTTAGAACTGCTTCTTTCTTAATTTTTGGTTTTTCATCTAAAGAATCATCATCAATTACTGTTACCTCTTTTGTATTTAATCTAGGGTTTAACAATTTTTTCATATTCAATCTCAAGTTGTTTCTTGGCCTAGTTTTAGCCCTCCAACCTGGAGAAGCTGGGGCAAACTCTCCCAGCATTTTCAATGTTCTTCCTTGATGTCTTACTGTAGCTAACTCTATGGCTATCACTTTGGTCTTCTTTTTCTTTGAATTCTCTGCTTTATTCTCTTGTCTGCAGCATGCTGTGTGGGTATCAACCTTAACTTCAGTTTTGCCAGTGAACTCATCTTCCTCTAACATATATCCCTCATCGTCAGATAGGATAGTGATGGGACTCCTTTGCTGGGCCTGAAGGTCTTCTTTCTGTACAACAACCTTTTCTGTGACAGCAGTTTTATCTTCATTGAAAGCTTCTGCTGGTGCCATGTGTTGCATAAGCTGATCTTTCTTTTCTATAAATAGTGAACATTTACCTTTACTGTCAGCTGAAAACTTTTGAGGCTCATTGTCATCTTTCAAGGGCTCTGGTGCTTCTTCAAGTTTAACCTCTTTCTTGTCTTCAACTTTGATTTTCTGACCTAGTTTCCTAACTAGGGTTTTCCCCTTATCCACTTGTTTTTTGGTTTGCTGCTCCTCTTGCTTGATTTGAAAACCAGTCCAGAAAAGAAAATAATTCCATGTCTTCCCTTCCTTTTGTAGAGCAGTACTAATGATGACCTTAATCAAACCATGGTGGAAGATGGATTATGAAGTATGATCCTGATGCCCCTTGACTCTACTCGACATCTTCTGTAGACTTTTGAACAAGAATAAAGGAAGGTTCATTTTGGATTCACCAACTAAATGCTATAAAAACCTAAAATGGTATTTGAAGACATAGGCATATCTTCCTTCACAGGTGATATAGCTTTGTAAGATTCTAATGGTTTCCACCCACTCACTTCTGAAATTTTGGATTAGTATTCCTTTACACCAGTCTAGAGTAATACCAAGTAAAAGGTACCTCTATGCATTAAAAGTGAAAGGAAACTTTTTGAAACACATTTCACCTTCATTTTTTATTCCTGTAGCTTCAGCAATTAGCTCCATAGTCAACTTGAATCTCAGTGTATCAAAAACTATCATGTCCTGGTTATAGCTTTTGGCAAATTGATAAGAGACCTCAGTGTTGTAACCATCGATCTTTTTGAAGAAATCTAGCCACCCAACATTCTGGAAAATCTGCACAACCTGGGAATTGATCAATCCAACTTAAATCAGTGGGTTCAACCCTATTTATTTTGCCACTTTTACCCATCTGCTTTCAATGGGCTGAATTCTGTGTACTTCTAGGGCTCTGTTAATGACCTAACAGCTGATTTTTCCTTCTCAACCCTCTAAGGTTTTGATAATCAGCTTTCCTCAATTTTCCTTGACTATTTTCTTTTTTGTTTTTCAATGTAGGATAAGCTTTACCACAGGCTCAAGTGATTTAGGTCACAGAGTGCTCCACATTCTTCACTAAAATTGCTGGTGAAACTGGCTATCATCCCAGCTGCTCATTTAGATACTAGACCATCTCCAGAATGTATAACAACACATGTTTATTGTAGTGATAATGAGAGCACCTTATGTGTTGTTCATTTTCTGCCCCAACTTGGATTTAACAAAAAAACCAGTTATCTTTATAGCATGTAATCAGACTAGGTCTTCAAGCACTTGATATGATCAGCTCACTTATTGTATTAGTTACAAGTAAGCATTGAATCCATGAAACCTTGGTCGCTACAGACTGTACAGCTCTTCACATCACCAGATTTTCAGGCTTTAACAAGGTCATGCTCAATAAAAACTACTATTTTTCAACTAGTCACTCACCAATACATCTAATATCCTCTTAGACCGATATCTCTTTGACAGGAATGCTGTTAAAAGTATAAATTAACGTTTTCCTTAACCAATTTTAACAAAACAAGCTTTTACTATGAAAGCCCCAATTTAACGGTCACTATTAGGCCATCATGGAATACCTTATTCATGCACTGTTGCAGATGCTTAAAATGAATTCTTGAGTTGTCTAATTGTCCAATTTAGCCATACAAGTGTCTTCATGCATCTAATTTGATTCTAGGTGGCGAAACCAGAAAGCCCTAAATGCTCTCTGCAACGGTGAAAACCTTAACTCCCCTTCATAACTGCAGCTTCCAGATTTTTGGAAAATTTCTTAGCTCCACTTAGTCTCTAACTCCGTAACGCAAGAATGAAGAACTCATTTCCCTTCAATCCAGGCTCGTTTGTCCACCTGTGGCGATTTATCCAACTCTCACTAATGATTTTCCACGATCTCTTTCCTGCTGTCAAACGCGCCTATTTGCATAATGATTACTGGAGAAACACGTATAAAAATCCTTAAATCATGCGATTAGTCACTTAGGAATTGAAATCATGCAAAAATTCAGTTAAAAAACGGTGATTTCGGAGTACGCGATATTCTTGTAGCACCGTTGTGTTAATTTTTCATGGTTGCGCTACAAGAATAATTTGAACTCAATTTTGGCGCAATTTTAATATTTTTTTCCACTTTGCATGAGGTTTAAGTGATGTTTAAGTAATAACTATTCTCATGATGTGATTTGTGAATCCATTATTCAACATAATGACCTTTAGAACCCTTCAAAACCTAAAGGAAGAAAAACAATAAAAAACCTAAAGGAAAAAATTTGAAAATTTCACTAAAAACCAAAAAAATTCCAAAGTAAGTAACAGAACAAACTCAAGCAAATAAGTAAACTTAGAATAAAATGGCAATCAAAATATAAAATTAAAAGAAACAAGTTCATGACTTAACATCTGGCTCCAGCTGCGGGATGAAGTCCTCCCTGTGAGGCTTCAAGAACCTGTAGACCAGTGCCTTCTGTCTGTTATCTATTTGTCTACAAAATTTCCATTGGGATATGGAGTATTTATTATGCTTCACTCACACTGGTATGTACAATGAAAAGTGAAAATCTCCTTATATACTGTAAAAATGCTTGAGGAATCGTCCATTGACTGGACTGGACAATTCCTCACCTTCCAGGGACTGCAGGACAAAAGTGTTATTTTCCATAACTTTAGATACTAGGAAAGGGCCAAACCAGAGGTTGTCAAACTTACCATTCTTACCTTTTTTCTCTTTCCTTGCATCCCATAAAACCATATCACCAACTGAGAAAGTATTTTCTTTGATGTTCCTATCAAATCTGCTTTTGATCTTCAATCTGTACAACTGTGCCTTTTCATCTACCTTTTCCCTGCTCTGCTGCAACTCTATCATTTCATAAATTCTTCTCTGCATATCATTTGGCTCCTCTTGGGAATTCTGAAGAAACTTCATTACTAGGATTCCCAATTGAACAGGGAAAACTGCCTCTGTACCATATACTAACTGAAAGGGAGAAGTTCCAAATGCTTGTTTCATTGTTATCCTATCATCCCATAATGCATACTTCAACATTGAATCCCATGATCTCTTGTTATGCTTGAGCAACTTCTTGATACTCTGAATGATGTTCTTATTTTAGGATTAAGCCAAACCATTACCTTGGGGATATTAAGGAGTTGAATGCTTCAGTAGGATGCCATTCTTTTCACAAAATGCTACCATTTCCTTAGACTTTAAGGCCTTAGCATTATCTGTTACTAATTTATGAGGACACCCAAACCTACTCAGGATATTTTCTTCAATGAATTCCATGATTACCTTGTCTGTAGCATTCCTAGTAGGAATGGCTTCCACCCATTTGGTAAAAAAGTATGTTGCAGTTAGAATCCATCGGTGTTGTCCTGAGGAAGCTGGATTTATTTCTCCAATAAAATCCAGACCCCATTGCTGAAAAGGAGAACTTACTGCAATAGGTTTTAGGGGCAATGACAACAATTTCTGTTTGCCAGCAAACTTCTGACAAGGGATACAGGCTCTTACCTGTTGATAAACATCTGCAAACAAAGAGGGCCAATAATATCCAGCTCTTAAAATCATGTATGCTGTTGTTTTCCAGAACTTGTGACCTCCATAAGCACCTTCATGAGATTCAGCAATTACCCCTTCAATTTCATATTTGTCCAAGCATCTGAGTAGGATACCCCCTGGGTCCTTCCAGAACAATTGCTCTTCTACTAGACAATACTTAGTAGATTTAAGTTTTAAGGATCTAGCAGCTTTCCTATCCAAATGCTCAGGACATTGCAAAAAAAATAGAAAATAAACAATGTCTGCATACCATGCTGATGATGAATAAAAGTCCATGATCTTCTCTTTTTCCAGTATTGCTTGATATTCTTCCTAAGCTAATTCTTCAGCCATGACATACAATCCCAGAGCCTGACAATTTGATTCAGCCAACAGCTTGGCTAAACCTTGTCCTTTGACCAGCTTGGTAGGTCTAATCTCCACATCATACTCCATGATTTTAGCAATCCACTTGCCTCTTTTCCCTTCACTATTGGGTTGTGTTAACACATCTTTTACAGCAACATTAGGTACAAATGAAATAACTTTAGAATGCATAACATAGATTCTGAAAAATTTTAAAGCCTTTACCAGAGCATAAGCCTGCTTTTCTAAGATATTGTACTTCAGCTCGGAATCCCTGAGAGTTTTGCTAAAAAAGGCAATAGGCTGCTCCAATCCTTCCTTATTCTTCTGTAACAAAATAGCTGCTATTGTATCCTCTGATGCAAATGAGAATGTAAGGAATTCTTTGGTAAAATATGGACTTACTAATACAGGTGCTTTAGTAAGAGCCATTTTAATCTTCTCAAATGCATTCTTTGCTTCGGTGGTCCACTTGACTTCTTGATCCTTTTTCAGCATGACTGTGATCTGTTTGATAGTTTCAGCGAAGTTTGGTATAAACCAACACAAAAAATTGATTTTACCAATGAATGATTGGACATCCTTTTTAATCCTAGGTAAACTTATTTTCAATATAGCTTTTACCCTTTCAGGATCAATCCTGATACCATCAGCAGACACTAAATGACCAATCAATTTACCTTCTTGTACATCAAAGTGTGACTTCTTCGGATTTAAAGACAAACCAAATTTTCTGCACTTCAGGAAAATATGCTTCAAATGCTTCAAATGTTCATCATCTGACTATCAGAAAATAGTAATATCATCCAAGTAGATTACCACAAACTTGTCCTTTTCTCCAACAAAAGCAATATCCATTTCTCTCTGAAATGTGGCTCCAGCCTTTATCAGACCAAAAGGCATCTTATCGTACATAAAGGTTCCCCAAGGAGTTGTAAAATTTGTTTTCTCCTTATCATCAGGATGCATAGCAATGTAATTGTACCCTGAGAAACCATCCACCATAGATATCCTCTGTGCCCCAACTACTTGCTGCAATACTTGCTCAATTTTAGGCAAAGGATAATTATCCTTTAATGAATATTTGTTTAGATTTCTGAAGTCAACACACAACCTAATTTCTCCATTATTTTTTCTTACAAGAACCATATTAGCCACCCATGAAGAATACTTGAGAGGCACTATGATCTTGGCCTCTAACAGCTTCTTTACTTCCTTTTCAATAACAGGAAATAAGGTTGGGTTAATCCTCCTTAATTTCTGATGAAAAAGTTTGACATTTGGTTTTAAAGGAACTTTATGTTGTATGATTCCTGTGTCATAAGTCCTCAATTCCTCATAAGACCAGGAAAAAACATCTACATGCTCTTTCAACAGTTTGATATACCTATTTCTTTGTTTAGCTGTAAGTGATTTAGAAATTTTGACCATTTTAGGATATTCTACAGAACCAATATTACACTCCATGACATTCTCTTCTGAAGACTGAACAACAGGCTTTGAAAGTGTATCATCCTTTGTAAATATTCTTTCCAAAGGTACCAAACCTTTTGGGATGAAGTTGCTTTTTAGTTCAATAATTTTATGTCCAGCTATCTCATCTTTAGCAATCTCATCCACCTGTCCCTCTTCTTCATCCTCCTCTTGATCAATCAGGGAATTTGAAAACTCATGTGTAACCTCTAGAAACCTTTTAATCTCAATTTCATCCTCGAACACTCTCCAGTGCTTTACATTGTCAGGTACAGAGGGTCTGTACCTCACCTCAATGGGATACCTCAACTGAGTGGTCTTGGGGATTCTAAAGTGTGTGTCAGCCAAGGCCAATGAGTCTGTAGTCTGATTATGGTCTCTTGGAATATAGGTAATATTAAAAGCCACAAAATAATTTTCAAGCATGTCCCATACCTCATTTTGATAGATTTTCAGCAAACCCTGCTTCACTTGATAGTTGCTCTTCACCTGCTGAACAACTAATTCGGAGTCGCCAATTGCAGCAATCTGCTGAATGCCCAAATCTTTAGCATCTTTTATTCCTAGCAGCAAAGCTTCATATTCAGCAGTATTGTTAGTAGTAACAAACTCCAATTTATACATCGGCTCTACTGTTTCACCTCCAGGGGATATAAGGAGAACCCTGCACCTGCACCTTCTTTACAAGAGGACCCATCAAAGTATAACTGCCACAACTCATCTTCTTCTTCTCTGCTGTGTTTTACTGGCTATTCCTTTTCAACCTGTAACAAACCAGCAGTATTGTCTTCGTCATTGAAATGTAACATGCAAGTTCCTAGGTCTTTGTCAACAGCATATAGTGGATGATTTGTAGGGTTCTTGTCATCTGTCACAATGTAGGAAAACTGAAGCTCTCTATACATCCTTCTATTTTCTCCTCCAAACATAGGTATAGTAGCATATGATAAATCCATTTGTAATGTCCCACCAACCTTCTTTGCCCAAGACCCTGAGAGAAGTAACCCAAACTTCGGTGTAATATCAGCTACCACTACATCCATGATCATACTTTTCATGGGTAGCTGAGCCAAGCTGACAACCATGTCCTTTATTACACCTAAACACTTCACTGCTCGAGAATCAAATGCATATAGATCATGATAAGGTTTAGTAATACTCAGACCCAAAGCCTCCATAACAGCCTTTGGCATCAAATTGTGTGAGGCTCCCGAATCTAACAAACAATTGTGTATCATATGTTCATGGACTGTCAGAGTGACATAGAATGGAGGTGAAGCACCTTCTTCATTTTCAATCTTTTCAGCCAGGGCTTATCCAATGAAAATTCTGAGGTTTTCTTTTTGTAAATTTACTGTGTCTGAAACAGGTTGATTACTTGCTGAATTCATCACCTTTAGAACTGCTTCTTTATATGAAGGATTTTTTATTAATTCAGTTAATGGTACAGGAATCTTTAATTTTCCTAATTCATTCTCCAAACTAAAATTCTGAACAGTTTTATTTACCTCTTCAACCTCTGTAATCTTCTTTGGTTTTTCTGAAACTTGTTTTTTCTCTGTCACAGGATCATGTGCTTGTTTAGCAGGGAAAGCTGCCTTTTTTTTGGGACTTGTACCACCTATTTTGGACCTGATCTCAAATTCACAGTCTTCTTAAGCTCGTTCTGACAGACAGCAGCAGTTACAGCAGTCCTTTCCATCTCTGAATCATCCTCTGTTTCGAACATGTCAGCATCATAGTATTCTGCATTTAGAAATTCTTCCTCAGTGACAAAACCTCTAGACAATCCCTCTCCAAAATGATTCATATCTTGGTCAGTCTCTTCAAAGAGCATCTCTTCATCAAATTCTTCCTCATCAGCCACATTGTTCTGAAGAGGTGGTGGCACTCTTTGGTCCTCATTTTCTCTTCTTTCTCGCTGAATATCATTATTCCTGCGTTCTCTAGGCATGAAACGGGGAGCAAATTGCCTTCTAAACTGATTCTAATTATTAGGATTTCGTTCACCTTCTGGAGTAGGCTTGCTGGAATTTTTCTCAAGCTCTAATTTGTTTAGTTTTGCAGTCAGAATCTTCACCAACTTAGCCATTTCATCAATTTTCCCTTCAGCAGAAAGTGAAGATGAACCTCTTGGAGCTACTTCTTTCTTTCCTTTCCTGTCATACAACTTCTGAGATGTTTCCTTCTTTAGTCTATTGGAAGCCAATATGTTTGATTCTACTTCCAGAGCTGCATCCTGCATATTCAACAAAGAAATGGGTCTACTTTCTCTCAGTAATAAAGATAATTCATGATTGAAAGCATTTGCATATGTCAGTTTAGCAAAGGTTTCAGTAGGCTTTATCTTAGCAGGAATTCTACTGTACATCTTGTTGAACCTCTTTGAAAAATCTGCAACAATCTCATCCTTTTTCCTCCTAAGAGCTCCAAAATCAGTTATGTAGTATGTATGGTCTTTAGTGTCTCCCCATTGTCTCATGAAGAGATCACGAAGTTCCTCAATGATAGTGATGGATTTAGAAAGCAACTCTCTAAACCATTTCCTTACATCTCCATCAAGGATTTGCATGAACACTCTCATCCATACATCCTTAGCCTTAATGTTTTGGTTATCAGCATAGCTAAGGAAAGCTTCCCAATGTTCTTCAGCTGTAGTTTCCCCCTGTCCATTGAATCTAGGAAAATATTTCTGATAGTCACCCCCATTCAGTGCATGTAAAGGCTGAGGCAAGACCAATGGTGCATATCTGGCTGCAACCATCTGGTCCATCATGTCTATGGGCTGATTTTGGACTGACTGATTTTGATGATGAAGAGGTTTGGCTAGAATTTGACTGAAAGGGGTTTTTTCCTACTTTCAATTGAAAAAGAGGTATTTTACCAGGAGAGGCAGTTTTAGCTTTTATGAAGGATTGAGGATTGGTAAAAATTTGGAAACTACTGTCAGGAATTGTTGGTTTTACCCAAGGTGAAGTTTCTTCTTCTTTCTTTGACACAGATGAAGCTAATCAACCATCCAATTGTTCAGGGTTAGATAGGGAGGGTAATGACTGAGATATTCTAATCTCTTTTGCTGTCCGCAATATCTATACAGGATCTGTAACACCCAATTGTAATCGTGAAGTAGGTATGTTCCTAGTTCCCACTCCTCTAGAAGCCACTGTGACAAATTTGGTGAAAAAAATAACCATAAATTGTGTTGGTTTAAGTTCACCTCTTAAAACCAGTAAAACTGATAAGTATCCCAAGGAAAATATGTCTTCAAATTCGTCCCCAGCAATGGCGCCAAAGATGTTTGTGCCAGAAATTGTTTCCAGGCTATAAAGAAACAAGCCAACACAATCTCAAAAAACTCAATAAAGTAAACTAGGTTTTAGGGTTTCTGAAATGTTTTCTTGGTTGTAAATTTGGTGACAAACAGGGAATACACTCATGAACCAAATAAAAACTGAATCATAAGCAAGGAAAGATAGAGATACATCATATAATCACCAGAATCCAACAGAACATGATATTGAAGCTCATTCATAAAAGATAAGCATTACCAGCATACAAACATAGACCACCAATGAATTTATCAGTTAAGCAACTAAACAAGTCAAAAAATGAAGCCAACATACAAACTAAAGGGTGAAAAGGCTCATATATTTCATAATATGTCATCAAATACATATAAAAGTTATGATACTTAGCTCACAAGCAAGTCCAAAAGACCTCTTGAAGTCCTCCAAAAATCCAACCCTTTTCTCTCTTTCTCATCTATCTAAATACTATTTTTACAAAATCAGTTAGGATCTAAACACTAAATGCCCTCAACCAACTCATCGATGGGATAAAGTGAGATTATATTTACAAAATAAAATATTTCTTCAAAATCATAACTAATAACTCACTAACTAAAGTGTTTCTCAAAAGACATTACAATAACTGACTAACTACCAAACTCAAAGGTCTTTTGCAGCCTCAGCTAGTAAGGCTATTCCATCCAAAGCTTGGGCCTTCTTCTTGGCTCTCTTCTGCTCATATTCCATATCAGCTACCCTTTTTGTGAGTTCTTCATTCTGCTGCTGCAAGTCTCTGACAGTCTGCTTCAGCTCTGTACATTCCAAATCTGTGGCTCTCTTTATCTTTAGGGATTCCTTAAACATTGTAGTAAGCTCTTGATAATGGTCATTTAATTCCTGCAAATCCTCCCTGAGTATTCTATTTGCTAGGATCAAGCCATCATTCACTTCCTGCATGAAATCCATTTGATGTCTGTACTTTTTTACTGTTCTCTGCAGGTTTTGCTTGTCTGAATCAAAAACCTTCCCTGCTGTAGTATCCTGCATATCACTGGGTAGCCATGGAATATCTAATTTTCTGAAAATGTCTTCATCATCTGGAAATGGATCTGAAGACACACCATGAACCATAGGGTTTTCCTGATTAACTGCTTCAGTTGGTGTTGTTTCCTCTATCAACTGCTAGTCTTCAGAATGAGAGACTTCAACCTCTTTTTTCTGTTTCTCTTTTAACATTTCATTTCTTAATTCTAAAAAGACTATTGATAATTTAGTCTCAGTGAGACTAACCTCTTCTGCTGACTTTGATGGCTTTTTCCCCTTTACATGATGAGAAACTAGAGTTTTCAGAATTGCTTCTTCTTAATTTTTGTTTTTTCATCTAAAGAATCATCATCAATTATTGTTACCTCTTTTATATTTAATCTAGGGTTTAACAATTTTTTCATATTCAATCTCAAGTTGTTTCTTGGCCTAGTTTTAGCCCTCCAACCTGGAGAACCTGGGGCGAACTCTCCCAGCATTTTCAACATTCTTCCTTGATGTCTTACTGTAGCTAACTCTATGGCTATCACTTTGGTCTTCTTTTTCTTTGACGTCTCTGCTTTATTCTCTTGTCTGCAGCATTCTGTGTGGGTATCAACCTTAACTTCAGTTTTTCCAGTGAACTCATCTTCCTCTAATAGATATCCCTCATCCTCAAATTGGATAGTGATGGGACTCATTTGTTGGGCCTGAAGGTCTTCTTCCTGTATAGTAACCTTTTCTATGACAGCAGTTTTATCTACATTGAAAGCTTCTGCTGGTGCCATGTGTTGCATAAGCTGATCTTTCTTTTCTGTAAACAGTGAACATTTACCTTTACTGTCAGCTGAAAACTTTTGAGGATCATTGTCATCCTTCAAGGGATCTGGTGCTTCTTCAATTTCAACCTCTTTCTTTTCTTCAACTTTAATTTTCTAACCTAGTTTCCTAACTAGGGTTTTCCCCTTATCCACTTGTTTTTTGGTTTGCTACTCCTCTTGCTTGATTTGAAAACCAGTCCAGAAAAGAAAATAATTCCATGTCTTCCCTTCCTTTTGTAGAGCAGTACTAATGATGAGCTTAATCAAACCATGGTGGAAGATGGATTGTGAAGTATGATCCTGATGCCCCTTGACTCTACTCGACATCTTCTGTAGAATTTTGAACAAGAAGAAAGGAAGGTTCATTTTGGATTCACCAACCAAATGTTGTAAAAACCTAAAATGGTATTTGAAGACATAGGCATATCTACCTTCACAGGTGATATAGCTTTGTAAGATTCTAATGGGTTCCACCCACTCACTTCTAAAATTTTGGATTAGTATTCCTTTGCTCCAGTCTGGAGTAATACTAGGTAAAAGGTACCTCTGGGCATTAAAAGTGAAAGGCAAATTTTTGAACCACATTTCACCTTCATTTTTTATTCCTGTATCTTCAGCAATTAGCTCCACAATCAACTTGAATCTCAGTGTATCAAAAAATATCATGTCCTGGTTATAGCTTTTGGCAAATTGATAAGAGACCTCAGTGTTGTAACCATCGATCTTTTTGAAGAAATCTAGCCACCCATCATTCTGGAAAAGCTCTGCACAGCCTGGGAATCGATCAATCCAGCTTAAATCAGTGGGCTCAGCCCTATTTATTTTGCCACTTTTACCCATCTGCTTTCAATGGATGAATTATTTGTACTTCTAGGGCTCTGTTAATGACCTAATAGCTACTTTTTCCTTCTCAAACCTCTAAGGTTTTGATAATCAGCTTTCCTCAATTTTCCTTGACTGTTTTTTTTTTTTTCAATGCAGGATAAGCTTTACCATAGGCTCAAGTGATTTAGGTCACAGAGTGCTCCACATTCTTCACTAAAATTGCTGGTGAAACTAGCTATCATCCCAACTGCTCATTTAGATACTAGAACATCTCCAGAAAGTATAACAACACCTGTGTATTGTAGTGATAATGAGAGCACCTTATGTCTTGTTCATTTTCTGCCCCAACTTGGATTTAACAACAAAACCAGTTATCTTTCTAGCATGTAATCAGACTAGGTCTTCAAGAACTTGATATGATCAGCTCACTTATTGTATTAGTTACAAGTAAGCATTGAATCCATGAAACCTTGGTCGCTACAGACTGTACAGCTCTTCACATCACCACATTTTCAGGGTTTAACAAGGTCATGCTCAATAAAAACTGCTATTTTTCAACTAGTCACTCACCAATACATCTAATATCCTCTTAGACCGATATCTCTTTGACAGGAATGCTGTTAAAAGTATATATTAACATTCTCCTTAACCAATTTTAACAAAACAAGCTTTTACTATGAAAGCCCCAGTTTAACGGTCACTATTAGGCCATCGCGAAATACCTTATTCCTGCACTGCTGCAGACGCTTAAAATGAATGCCTAAACTGCCTAATTGTCCAATTTAGCCATACAAGTGTCTTCATGCATCCAATTTGATTCCAGGTGGTGAAACCAGAAAGCCCTAAATGCTCTCTGCAATGGTGAAAACCTTAACTCCCCTTCATAACTGCAGCTTCCAGATTTTGGGCAAATTTCTTAGCTCCACTTAGTCTCTAACTCCGTAATGCATGAATGAAGAACTCCTTTCCCTTCAATCCAGGCTCGTTTTTCCACCTATGGCGATTCATCCAACTCTCACTAATGATTTGCCACGATCTCTTTCCTACTGTCAAACATGCCTGTTTGCATGATGATTACTGGAGCAACACATATCAAAATCCTTAAATCAGCGATTAGTCACTTAGGAATTGAAATCATGCGAAAATTCAGCTTAAAAAATGGTGATTTCGGAGCGCCCGATATTCTTGTAGAGCCGCTGTGTTAATTTTTCATGGTGGTGCTACAAGAATAATTTGAACTCAATTTTGGCACAATTTTAATCATTTTTTCCACTTTGCATGAGGTTTAAGTGATGTTTAAGTGATAACTATGCTCATTATGTGATTTGTGAATCCATTATTCAACATAATGACCTTTAGAACCCTTCAAAACCTAAAGGAAGAAAAACAATAAAAAACCTAAAGGAAAAAATTTGAAAATTTCACTAAAAACAAAAAAAAATTCCAAAGTAAGTAAAAGAACAAACTCAAGCAAATAAGCAAACTTAGAATAAAATGGCAATCAAAATATAAAATTAAAAGAAACAAGTTCATGACTTAACAGTTACCAATAATACATACTAAAACATACATAAATATAAGACAGAGACAAGGGACAAGAACAGATAGGATAACAGATTATATTATTACAACGAGTTCATACAAGGCAGAGAATTGAACTGAGTTCTTGTTTGGCTCAACAGCCTAATATATACAATTTACAAATAGTTACAAAATAACTACCTGTCAGTTCAGTGAACCGACATGACTTTTAGTTAGCCGACCTAATCTTCTAGTTTAATCGGCCGACCAACTTAGTCGGCTGATTGACTAAGTATTCCCATCGAATTAGTCGGTTGATCGACTAAGTTGGTCTTCATTCAAATCAACTTGTCGACTTTCTCCTTCTACATCTCCCCCACAGACAAAATTTTTCTTCGTCCTGAAGAAACAGGGAGGTACAAAAAAAATGAGTTTGTCGAACCCTTCAAAAATGCTATTGTGGTGGATTGTGCAGACGGATAGTTGGTCGTTTCTGGACGCAGATCTCGACAATGGCTAGAGCTGTGATGGCAAGGTGATGCTGAAAATTTGTCCAACTCTGTAAGGCTTTCTGAATGTCGATAGTTAATGTAGTTAAGCTGGACAGGACCGACATCTTTTCCTAAAGGGGGACTTCTGTGATCTTCTCCATGTTGGGGCCCAGGAACTGGTTCTGTTCTTCTACTATGTCGATGATTCTTTTCATCTGGGGGCAGATGATGTCAAATTTCTCTAGATTGGGAAGAGCATAACTCTGTAAGCAAAGGCATAACTTCGTAAGCAAAGGAGCCAAATTTACAGACAAATGTTGTCTTCTTTTGATTTTCTTTTGCTATGGGTACTTGGTTATAGCCTGAGAATCCATCTGTAAATGAGTAGCATTCATGGCCTGCAACTTCATTCAAGATTTCATCAGCATAAGGGGTGGGGAATGGATCTGTCAGTGTTACTTTATTGAGCTCCCTAAAGTTGACACAAATTCTTAACCTTGTCGGGTCATGTTTCTTGGGCTGTATGACCATGGGGCTTGCCCATTCCAACTGGTCGATAGGGTAAATGATCCCAGCTGCTAACATGTTGTCGATTTCCTTTTTAACTATCTCCTTGTACTTGTGAGCTAGTTTATAAGGTCTTTTCTTGACAGGTCAAACATCAAGTTTGGTATCAATTTTCATTTCTCCCATTTCTTGTACTAAGCCTTTTAAGTCTTTATAGTCCCTGGCAAAGACATCTTGGAATTCTCTAAGTAAGTTCACTATGTCGGTGGTCTGTTGGTCATTCCAGTAGTCACCAATCTTGGATTTTTTTGGTCGGTCGTTATTTGAAATGGCGACCTATTTATTTTTCACTTTGGCATCTAGCCACTCAGGTGCTTTAGCTTCATTAATCGACCGACTCCCTTCTTTGAACTGTGAGAATGTGGAAGGGAAATCGACTGCAGTCATTCTGTCAAGATCTGGTTTGTCGGTGATCTTGACTTTCAGGATTGAGTGGATAGGTTTGGTTTTTTCAATGTGGTCAGATTTCCATCTGAAGATCTTTCCTTCTGTGTGTTCATTTTCTAAGTGTAAATGGGTCGACTATGGTTTTGACTTAGTTTTTATATTGGTACAGCCCTTAATCTGTCGGTGGTCTGGGTAGGGTTGTTTTTCGGTCGGTTGGAGAAAATGTTTGATTTGCTATGCTGTTTCAGCCAATTTTTCCTGTTGAGGTGTGAAGTTGAAGTCTTTAATAAAAATTTCCCTCGATTCATGCTAGAAGAAGGTTTCACCTCTAGCTTCCTCCATCTTATACCATTTATTGGGTAAGTCGGCTATGGTTGAAGGGAACAAATGTGGCCAAGCTCGCTCATCTTTGTATCCAAGTCTTCTCCACTCTGTTTCACAAGTCTTGATATGTTCTTCTGGGTTTTGACCCTGGGTAAAGATAGGGATTTAGGCTTGCTGGGTTAACTTCTTTCCACCAACCCGCTCGACAAAGTAAGTCGAAGCAGTTGTCCAGGTCTATAGTTTTGACTGATGGGTATCCCACCATCTAGCTGCTTTCCCTGTAAATGTTTCAACTAAGATTTGGAGTCGGCCATGTTCTCCAATATTTTTAGATACCTGCTCAATGTGCATGACTGGGGATTCCTTCTCCTTATACCTGGGTAGTTTTGTAGTGTTTAAGTTGGTTGGTTGTAAGGTAGGGCATTCCCTGACTTTCTTTTCAAATATTTTGGGGATAATTGATATTATAAGGCACTGTCGGGTGGGTTTTTTCTATACTTTTTGTATAGTATAGCACCCTCTTGCTTGTGTTTCGTAATTTTCCATCTCCCAGTCATACAGTTCAGCATCTGAGTTATAACCAATTGAGTCTTGGTTACCTAAGTTAAGCTCTCCATAGATGTTTGGTTCTATGTAGTCTGTATTGTTGTGGATCTGGTAAAGTTGTCTAACATCGAATTCCTCATTAATTGATTCAGTCCAAGGCTCTCCTTGGGATGGACGAATGGGTACAATGACCTTTTGACCATTTCCTTTTAACTTGATTCATTCCTTGTCTAAGGAGATGGATGCTTTCATCTTTCATCCCCAAGGTCGACCGACTAGTGCTGGGAAGGAGCTAGATCCTTCTTTTGGTTCAATAATTTCAAAATCAACCTTAGACGAGATTCCTTTGATGGTCGTGTCGACATCTTTCCAAACCCCAATGGGTTCAATGAGGCCTTGGTCGATGAGTTTCAGATAAATGCCTGACTCATAGAGTCGAGGTCTGCCCATCTTTTCCCATGTATCCCGGGTCATGATATTTACTTGGGACCCGAAGTCGAGCACTACTTGTCGAACCTGGTAACCTTCGATTTCTAGGTAGACAAGTGGGTCGACATCGTTTTTTTATTTTTGGTTTAGGCTGCAGATGTTTTCTTGTTTGTTTTCCAAGGTTGGTACCTTTTATTTCATGCAATAAGTCAATGAACTGAGCTACGGATTTGTCTGTTTGAGCGAGTTGGACTAATTGATGTATTGTGTTGGGTCGACTGTTAACGATGTCTTCTTGTCGTGCAATGTCATGAAATATGTGGGTTGCTTCTTGAGATGTGTGTTTTTCCTTTATAGGGTTAGGATAACCATTTGTGTCTTTAATATTACTGATTTGAGGGTTATCATGTCCTGTTCTTGTGCCTTGTCGAGTGACAATATGTAAATTTTTAGCAGTTATTACATCATGCTTTTGTACACAAGACAAGACATTAACATTTTTCTTCGTATTGATTTTATCTAACATAGTAGGACAATCCTCCAACGAGTGATCACCTACTCCATAGTGTCTATAGAATTTAAGATCAATTCTGTCCTTGTATGGACAGTCTCCATACCGGTGACCTTCTTTGTAGCATGTGAAGCACTAGGTTGGTCGACGCGGACGTATGTCGTGATTCCCAGGGAATCGACCTCTTCCTCCATAACACTGGCGTCGGTTGTCGTACTAGCGCTCATATCGTCGGCCATCATATCTTTGTCCATTCTGATCGTTTGGTGGATGGTTTTTCTCATTATGTTGCGCCACTGCATTTGTTTGGTATACCACGTGATAGTTATATCGATTCTTTGGGTTTAAATGACAGTCGGCGGTGTTGTGACTTTTGGTTTCGTAGATGGCGCACCAGGAAGCTTTGTCATTCTTCATATTAAATGGGCAGTCTGCTGTAGAGTGATCTCCATGTTCCTGGAAAATGTCGCAAAAGGATTTAGTCTGTACGAAGCGGACGTCTTGTCAGCTATATTCATGTCGACAGTTATTCTTCGAGTGGCTGTTAGTTGAGCACTTGGTGCACCAGATCTCCTGATTTTTTAGGCTGAGCTCCTTTAGAGACTTCTGTACATTCTCTAGCTATTGTTCCAGTCAGTGGTCCGTGGGGTATGCAGGTATATCTTCATCCATCTCAACCTGCAGAGATTTTGTGAGCGCATCTTCATACGTTTTCTCCAGACTAATATGTCGACGTACTTTTTGCGATAGTCCTGTAAGAAACTATTGAATTAGTAACTATTCATCAATAAAGTAATCCAATTGGGTTAGTAAATATTTCCATCGCTTGTCATAGTCATCGACGGATTCACCTAGATTTTGTGAAGTATTTTTGAGCTTCTTCGTGGCAAGGTGCTTAGCATTTGGCGTTTTAAAGAATGACAGGAATTGCACCTTAATCTCGGCTTTGGTCGCTCTGGGTTGTCTCTCAGAAAATGTCATGTACCATGTCAAGGCCATTTTCCTTAAGGCTCCTACGAACTGTGCCATTTGTCAGTCTTCATCTGTAACCTGGTCTGCTTCCCACGTCGACTCACAGATGAACCAATGTCGTCTGGGGTCTTCGTCTCCCTCATAAAGAGGAATGTGAGCTGATCTGTGACCCATGTCTGAATCACTTTCACTACTCTTAGAAGTTGGTGGAGGTGGAGGTGGGGGTGGTGGTGAAAGTGGTGGGGTTATTGATGTAGTCATTCCTGCGAAACTCTGGTCAATGGAACTTGTGCTACCGTCAGTCGTCGAGTATTCGTCGACTTGCAGTCGGTTAATGTCGACTTCTACTGTCGATGATCCACTGCAACTTTGTGTTTGTAGGTCTGATTGTTTGATTTCTTCAAAAGATGTACTTGGCGGGGGGGCCGCTCCTTCATGTGTCGGTAAGAGCAAGTGGATACTTCGGAGGGAGGGTGCCACTTGAAGCGTCACCCAGTTTCCTTCTAGCGGCCAACATATAATAAGGTGTCAACCAGTGTATGTTTCGTCACCTAGTCGGCTCCATATACTGAAGTCACCAGCTCGTAGTCAGAGGTCATCTTCGACAATAGTCTGTATTCTAGTACATGGATTCAATGGGGAAAGGGTCGTTCCTTCACTGGGAGCTCTTAGTTGGAGATCTTTTGGCTACTCTATCCACACTTCTTCCTCCATGGGGCATGCTTCTTGCTCCACGCCTTCTTCATGTCGGTCATGACCCTACTCTGGCAGATCCTTGTCGTTATCCCTAGGGTTTTGTCCTCTGTGCAACTCTAAGGATCTTTCACGTCTTGCTTCCCTTCTCTGGTATCTTTTGTCCCTTTCGATCTTCTGGAATTCCGACATACTTTCATACAATACTAGTCTCTTGCAGTCCTCTTCGGTCAACTTCTCATTACTGGTGCCTACGATCTGGTCTGGGTTGACTAGGATCCACTATACTCTATTTCCGACACATGACCAGCTACCCCCCCATAGCCTACCCAATTCTTTTAGAAAGCCCGGATAGTTCTATCTATTTTCTTAGGAAGTATTCCCACTCCCTTTCTGCAATGAATTTCTCCCACTTCCTCTACTTCTCCACCCAGTTAGTGTTTGATGGTTATTCGTACAGCGGTAGACGAGGTTCAACAATGTCTCCTGCTCCCTTCTCGATCAAGAATTTGAACAGTAAGGTCGGTAGGGAACACAAAAATTGTTCAGTGAAATCTGTGTAAAATTTCTCTTTGACAGTTTCCACTGAAGTTCTGTCTTCGACTACTTGTTCCTCACAGAAGTCATCGGTGATTTTCTCAAACCACTGCGACAAATTTGTTCGGCCTCCTCGGATCAGTTTTTCCAGCAATTGTTGTTCTTTAGTTACGTCCAGCTTTCTCATCCAGAAGTTGCTTCAAGAGTTGGGGCACTGATTCGACAAACTTTTCATGCGTCTCTGTGAAAAATCTTTATTTTTCCTCAGCGATTGTTAATTTGTTCCTTTATGCGTAATTTTACAGATAGTTTGCAATTTTACGTTCCCACCAGTCCTTAATCTCCTGCTCTGGTATCATATGTGAGCATATATTTCAGTCATGTGCTACCGGCAACGGAACCAATGTTGTAATCTCACATATCACATAAGGTTACCAATAATACATACTAAAACATACATAAATATAAGACAGAGACAAGAGACAAGAACATATAGGATAACAGATTATATTATTACAATGAGTTCATACAAGGCAGATAACTGAACTGAGTTCTTGTTTGGCTCAACAGCCTAATATATACAATTTACAAACAGTTACAAAATAACTACCTATCGGTTCGGTGAACCGACATGACTTTTAGTTAGCCGACCTAATCTTCTAGTTTAGTCAGCCGACAAACTTAGTCGGCTGATCGACTAAGTCAGCCCATCGACTTAGTTGGTTGATCGACTAAGTCGATCTTCATTCAAGTCAACTTGTTGACTTTCTCCTTCTACATTGGCCCATATATGGCTTGTCCTTTACTTAGTATTTTTTCTAACATAATAGATCATTGTTCCCTTGTAGTTACATATATTCATTGTTATGGATGGCATTCTATTACTTGTGAAGATTTTAACCCTAAATACCTAAGCTTCCTAATGGTGACTTCGTAATATAATATTTGTGAAACTTTGTTATCACTATGACCTTGGAGATCTATGGTTTTTATGGGGATTATTAATACTTATATTGGACATAACTTATAAGTTAGTTGATGGACTTGATACGTTGTAGCTTACGTTTAACTACATGATTGAATACATTTTTATAAATTAGGATAAATGTCTTCCTATTAAGGGTGTCATTTCATGTATTTGTAATTTTCATTGATCACACTCTTAAAGCATACATTCTTGTGTTCTTAAATGGTTTTCATTATCATTAATATAGCCCATGTGAAAGGGCATATTTTTTGTGATTAATTGGACTCCATATTCACAAGACATTTAATGTGAATAACCTTGTCCTTCGATAACTTTTCCTAAGCCATCACATGCCTTTGTCTTTTGGCCTTTTCAATATGGAAAAAAGATAGAGTTTCATTTAGTTAAGTTACATTTCAAATAGAAAATAATATTTCTTCATCTTTGACTAGTCAGGACAACCTCAAGCAAAATTATGAAGAGGGGAAAAGGTAAAACAAAAATAAAAGAAAAACACTAAATTGAGAGAAGGAATAGCAAACTCTTTTCTTATAGAGAAACAACTAGCTTTAAGGGACTGGGAGTGTATTTTTCACAAACAAGAAGAAGAATGGGAGTTGACATTGATGTTACAGAGGGAAATTCCTATGGCTTGGGGTACCACAACAGACAGCTTGACTCCAGAAATCAATCCTTTCCAATATGCAATAGAAATTAAATATCTAACACTAAAGGATCAGACCTCATACCTTATTCCGGACGGTTGTAGTAGATCCCCGTTAAGCTTTCCAACTTCAGCTTGTATTTATTAATAACTTCCTCAACAACAAGTAAACAAGACAAGCATATTATATATATTTGTGTTAGAGCTATTCTAGCATATATAATCAACAATGTATAAGAATTTGAAAACATCCATGGATAAAATATTTATTCAAACATACATTATTGGAGTGGAAAAGATATTTCTATTAATATAAAATCAGATATTACAATGGATACAACCTCTATCGACACATAACATATGCTCCTAACACCCCAAACCGTTAATTACATCCCCCCTTCAACACCTAGACACCCTGACATTAATCTAACCCCCCCCCCC
>LPNX011137443.1:100424-318646 GCA_001517045.1 Pseudotsuga menziesii
ATATATTCATATGCTTAATTTTATAAAATATTAGTAATTATATATTATTTGTATTTATAAAGCACGTTAATATATATAAACATATTATAATTAAAAAATATTATGTCACTACATGGTGACATATATGTATAGGTTAGTTCTATTATTTTAACCATACATTGGAAGAAAAATTTAAAAAAATTCTAAAGTTTTGTAATGTTATAAAATTTTAATATTTAATACATTAAAAAAAAGATTTACTTGAATTTTGATTGGCCTATAAATTTGTGCTGACGTAAGTCTCGAAATTTGGTCTCAGGGGTAGGCTGCGGAGCAGACATCATAAGACTTGTGCGAACTGCTTAAAATATTTGCATAATGGTAAAGTCTTGATATTCAAGATAAATATCTTTCCATGTCATTACTTTGCACTGCTAGTGATGTGAAAAAAGACTCGTCTTAGTCTAGTAATCGTTTTACAAGCACTAATGGGGATAATGACACTAGTGTCTTCTCATTGGTAACAAAATTTCTCATTAACGAAAACCCCATATTTGGTATGTATCAAATAATTAGTTTAAATAATCAACACTTTATCCCAACGATGGTCTCAAGCCCGAGAGAGAACCAAACAAATAAAGTGAGACTTCATTCATCAACGTGAATGAAATAAATACATGTGAGATAAATAAATGATAATGAATGATAATGATAATGTGAGACTTTATCATTGCATGTTTTTGTGTAATTTGTTGGGTTGGTAAAAGAAATCGATTTTGATTTTAGCTTTAAAGAAATTTTGTATTTATTATTTTTTTCCCAAGGAAAAAAGCTGATTTGTATTTTATTTTATTATATCTATAAGTATATTTAATTTGTGGTTGATAAATAAAGTTATTTTTATGTCACCGCAAGGGGTGATATATATAGATGGGTAGATTGTATTAATTCTACCGTATAAAAGTTAAATTTTTAATATTTTGACAAAGTTTTGTAAAAGTTGTGAAATTTTTTATTAAATATAAAATTTAAAAACTATTTAGCTTCATGTTGATTGGTCTATGTACTTGATGAGGTTTGATATCTATTTCTCCCCTCCAGCGTTGGATGCTAGGGAAAACATCATAACAATTAGTAACCGGTGTGACCCATACGAGTTGTAACATAAGATTATAGTGTGATGCATACAACTTTTTGACATTACATTATAGAAAGAATAAAAGTAGTGTACACCTGTCGACCCAAAATTTTGGTGGGTATTGACATGACACGAGAGCCAAATTAATCAACTTAAGCTATCAAAATCATTGGGTCTTCAAGTGACACTAAATAAATAATTAACTTAAATGAATAATGGTCAAATTTGCATAGAAGTTTAAGTATAAAGATATAAATTTAAGTTCAATTCCATGAAACTTTAGTGCGAGAGTTTTATAATTATTTTAACTCTATAATAAAATGATTTTAACGAGTTTTATAATGATTTTAACTCCATAATATAATGACTTTAACTTTAAACTTGGTGTTGGATTTTATTTTTAAAAGTTTGGTTCATTATACACCAACTATATGTTAACATATAGTTTGGTTCATTGAGTTTTTTAACATATAGTTTGGTTCATTTGTTCATTTACAAAGTATTTGTTTACATAGTATACAATTATATTTGGAAAATATTCTTTTTTCAATAAGTAGGTGATTTATTTCTTATTTAGTTTTTTTAAACATAAAAGGTGTCTTTATTCAATTTTTGAGAAATTTAGTTTATATTATGATAGTTATTAGTGAAATCCAATGGATTTAAATGAAATTCATAGGAATTTCCTTTCACCTCTAATGTATACAGGTTTTAAGAAAAATCATGGCTTGAAGGGCTATATTGCATGGATGTGTTTTAATTTGTTGTAGTTATTTTAGGGTTTTGGTTGAGTGGTCACCATGAAGCTTATTTATTCTACCGATTTCATTGAAGTCATATGTGTGTTTACATGTATGCCACACCCTTCTCCAAGTTTACCTGGATGTATCCATATTTAATATGTAATAAATTGGCTTTTTAATCATGAATAAAGGTGCTTAGCACACATTTTTGCATCTTTTCCAATTATCTTTGTTTCCTCAAAACATTCAGAAATCAATTTGATAGCTACATGGAGTGAAATCGATTTGATGGCTAAGTAATTTTTTTGACAAAATAATTTTCCATTTTGTTACAAATTTGTGACAATATACCATATTTCTATAGTTCATATAGCAATAGTTGTTACGAACAGCAATGACATTGCCATAACGTGGCTCTTGTTTTATACATAATAATTTTAATATTAAATATTGAATAAAAATAAAAATCTAAAACAAAAACAATGAAAAGCTCCAAATTTAAGAGGTTTTGGAGGGAAGGTTTGGACATGAGAGACCATGTAGGGAGGGTTTGCAATGGAATGGCTCAGGCCTTGAGATTTCAAATTGTTCTAAGGATCAAGGCATTGAAAACCCTGATATAAACTCTGCAAATTTTGGGTTTAAGAGGGTGTTTCGGTGCATCAATTAGGGTTTAACTTTTATTTGCTGAAGATTCTTTTTGTGTAGATATTTGCTACTGGATCTAGAACAAGATTAGAAGCCCATGGATCGGTGCTGGTGAGTCTGTTTCCTCAACCAGATCAACTAAAACAATGGCTATTGCTTCTTTTGAATCTAGTAGAGGCTACAGAACTCACTTTGATGAGTTCCCAACTAGCACTGAAAGGGGTCTTGGCTTGGATGTTCCCTGTACACTATGTGGGGTAAACTACTCGGAAAATAAGTAAAACGTTGGTCTGAAATTATGAAAATCCACCATCACATGTTTAAGAAGCACGAATTGAAAGGAAAATTGGGTACTCTAACACTCAGATTAAGGCTACAATCGAATATGCTTGCTGAGTCATTCCCATAAATCTTCTAAGTTGGCATTGCACTCGTTTATGTATCTAACAACACCTTTCCCATTTATATATCATCCCAAATTCTACAATTCACAACTCGCCGCCTCAAATTTCTCTCCTCTCCTCCTCTATTGTTCCAGACGGATTTGTGGTATGTTTGAAAATATGTCTCCATTTGGTATTGTCCTTACATTGATTGCAGTTTGCTTTGTGATATTGATTTTGTATGTCTTCTCATCGTATAGCTAGAAATTAGAATGCCCTGTGTTGACAGTTATGTGTAGAGAAACATGATATGCTCAAAGGAAATAGATATATTGATTCATGTGCAGGACCGCTGAATCAATCAATCAGGTTCTAAGCAAAGCAGGGAATCCTGCAGACGTAATTTGGTTGAACATGATGAGAGTCATTGTACAAGGTAATTACCTTATGCATTTTTATCCCCATAAATATATTTGTTGAAGAATAATTATTGGTCTTATGAATACCAATGTGATGAGACTTTTTTCTTTTTTTTGAAAAAAAAATTGCAGAGCCCCTTGTAGAAGGAAATGAGGTCAACACCCAGGACGGAGTCTATCCCTCAAAGTCCAAAATTTTTCAGGTGGATGGTGGTTTTGTTATACCAGACAGTAATGCCTTTGGTCATGCTTTCAGGTTTTGAAACCCTTGCTGATTTTTTTCTCTAGGTTTGAAACATCAGAGCATTTCACTAGATAGATTGTTGCACAATAACTTTAGCAAAAAGCTAACAGTTGAGCATTCTTAACAGAGATTATGAAAAGGAAAGCAAGAGGCAGGCTAGTGTGCAAGAGTTTTACAAAATTAATCACATCAATGAAACATATGAATACGTAAGTTCTGCACTCTCATCTTTCTATCAAGGATACATTGTTATACTTTAGTGCCTTTCTTAATTATAAGTATTTTTGCATCCTATAGAAGAATATTCTGTATAGGTAGCTTGTATTAATGAATTAAAAATCTTGCAGTAGATTCTTATTGTTGAAAATATGCCTCCTCCACCATTGGATGTACTTGCGACAGAACAAGACTTAAATTATAGATCTTCATATCTCATATTTTGGACTTGCTTGAGCATATTAACAAAATTAAATAGCATAGACAACAAAAGTAAAGACAGCTTTAATCAGCGCTATCAATTGTTCCATGCCTTTATAGGTATCTATTAGTAATTGTGTCGATAGAGGTTGTGCTTGAGACTGTGCTCATTGCCCTGAATTGCTACAACCTCTATGATACAACCTCTATCGACACATCTGCCAAGTAACCTAAGGATGCCGACAGAGGTTGTATCCATTGTAATCTCTGATTTTATATTAATAGAAATATCTTTTCCTATCCAATAATGTATGTTTGAATGAATATTTTATCCATGGATGATTTCAAATGCTTATACATTGTTGATTATATATGCTAGAATAGATATAACACCAATATATATAGTATGCTTGTCTTGTTTACTTGTTCTTGAGGAAGTGATTTATCAATTCAAGCTGAAGTTGGAAAGATCAACGGGGATCTACTTCAACTGTCCAGAATAAGGTATGAGGTCTGATCCTTTAGTGTTAGATATTTAATTTCTATTGCATATTGGAAAGGATTGATTTCTGGATTCAAGCTGTCTGTTGTGGTACCCCAATCCATAAGAATTTCTTTCTGTAACAACAAGGTTAGGGCTAAGCTTCACAACCCTACATCAAACTGTTAGAAAATGAAAGGACCTGCAAACAATCAATGGAAACTTGCAATAAAATGTTAAACAAAAAACCTGCAAACAAATAAGGTCAGAAAACTATAGTCTAATCCAAGCAAAAACATAAAAGACAAGTATACCTTCTCTGGTTGGAATGGGCCAGCATGCCCTAGCTTAGGAGAGCACCTCTCAATGGATGGGGAGCTATGGCTCAATGGGGGAATGGGGGAGAGGGAGGGTGAATGACTTGAGAGGAAAAGGGTCTCAAGGCACTCACATGGGCAGCGTAACGATAGGGAGATGAGAAGTGAGTTGAGAGTGACCCCCACCCCTCTATTTATACTTTTTCTCAAGATTTTTAGTGTTTTAAGCCACTGGTTAGGGCTTTAGCACCTTTTTTGGGCTTTTAGCCCCTTCCACCCAAGTCTTAGCTCCTTTGGGGGTTTTAAGCTCCTTTGATGGGTTTTAGCCCATTTTTGGAGATTTTAGCCCCTATGAGAGCTATTTTGGCTCTTTTTAGGGGTTTTTAAGCCCCTTTTCATATTTTTGAGCCTTTTTGAGGGTGTGGGGGTCAAATGAGGGTCATGCATGGATGTACTTGGGTGGTGTAGGTCATATAGAGCTTAGTGAGGATTTTTTTGGGTTAATAGATTGCTCCCTGATGTGTGAGGGAAGGAGCTCATCGTATGGCCAGCAGGCATCATAGGATTTTCTGGGGAGAGGTGGTGCTTCCTAGGCTGGGGCATGGTGGCTTTTGGTTTTTGTAATAATATGGTTCCCATCAATGTGTGAGATACAAATAATGTGTGACATGTATATGGACGTGGAGGGAATCCCCTTGCTTGTAACGATTTTAAAATAATAACGTGATCTAATCTCTATAATACAAGAGTCGATCATGTACAACTATTGTTACAATAGTGGTTGCCTCAATGAGAGGCTGAATACAATACTGATACGAAGGACTGTTATTGGACCCATGGCATTCTCATGGAATGCTATATCTTCACAAATGATGGCCTGCTGGATCTGGAATGGTACATAGCTGTAGGGACTCACTGACGTAGAGTCAAAGTCTTTGTGGTACAAATATGCTGCATCAATCATAAATCTATATAGAAGCATTGCTGGGGCTTCTGAAAACTGTCTCCAATGCAACGAGAAAATCACAAGGGACATGAACCTATTGGGATCCCTCAAATAGACTTATTAATGTGCTAGAGTTAGATGACATCCAGGGTCTTTGACCAAATACTGCACGGACCAATACCCTGTACGAATCTCAACGGTGCAATGATGTAGCTAGAGTCGAGCACATGAGAAACAACCATCTCGAAAGACACTAAGGACTCCTCTCAAGTGGTCTAAGAAAATCATCAATGGGGCTAATGAAACTAGGATACAGGGAACTCTAGGTCTATCCTCTAGAATACATGTGTTGTCGTCAACAGAGGGAGACTTGCCCCTGGTCAAGGCAATGGTGTTTCCTTAACCAGAAGCACGAGGGAGATAACCGAAAGATGTGAGACAATATGAGACTGACCCATTGAATGGGGGGGGAGGGAAGGAGTTTAACAGGGGTAGAGGGAGTGTAGTGGACTCAAAATTCCTTTGTTCAGAGTATGACAGTAAGGTGGACCAGGTAGCAAATGGAATTGATTCATGAGAAAGGGATCATAGCTGTAATACCGGGAATGTAACTACAGATGGGGAATACTTGGGGGCGGTTGACACTTTTGATGTTGATGGGATCCAAGGAAGATACATTGCAGAGTACTCTGAACAAAGGTGACCCAATGTGGGAGTGCTACCAAATTGTTATCTATGGGGTGGTGTCTAGAGACACCATTGTGGTATGATCTCGTGGACTTTTGGCAAGCCTGAGAAAGTAAATGCTCGATGGTGCTTTCAATTTTAGAGAGTTTGAAAGCATGAAGAAGACTCCAGTGGGGGTTCTTTTTCGTTGGTAGTCTCATGTGCCCAAAAAAGGATAAAAGTATACATAGGAGAGCTCACCCATCCTTTTAGGGGATGGGAGACTTCTTTACCATTGGTATTCCAGTCAGGCCGGAAAAGGTTAAATGTATACTAACTAGACGGTCATTCAGATAATTTTATGAGCATGAATGAGACCAAGTTTGCTCGAAGATCTTTTCTTGATGAGAAGGCTAGAAAAGAGCTTAAAGACAACCCATGGTGATTGTTTTCGTAAAGTCGGCCCCTCTTCCCAACAAAGCATAAAAGGATGCAGAAGGGAATGGTCTTGGCTTGAATGTGCCAAGGTGGTCCTTTTCATTTGATGGTCTACATGGTCCACAAAAGGATATAAATGAGATGATGTAGATAGAATTTCATATACTTTAACAAGCAGGAAAGGAAGCAGCTGCGCTCGACCATCTTTTCATTCTTTTAGGAGTTAGAGAAGATCTTAAAAACTCTAGTATGGTTAACCGATCGAGAAGGCACTGGTGGTTCCCCATGTCGGGATAGTGGATAGTGGTCCAAAGGCCCTCTATTCAGTATGGATGGAGCAAGTGGCTCTTGAACATACCAATACATGCATGGGATAGGTCATGGTAGAGGCACGTGAGTCAGTGTGGTAGAGGCATGCAAATTGATGTGACTCTCGGATAGAGGTCAGGAGAGTTGTGTGTGAGTTGTGGTTGACAGAGGCAGTTATATGCCAAATTCATGCAAAGGAAATGACCTGTCCTCTAGACGATGGTTCGAAAACCCACTTAAGGTGTGGTGGGATGATTAGACAACTATATGCTAAGATAAAGTGATGCGCATTATAAGCGGTGGCTCGAGAACCTGCATGATTGGAGGTAGGCAAGTGTAATGCAAGTACAGGTTCGAAGACACTTACATCAAAATGATGTGGCTCATAAACCGAGGTAAATTGCAAGAATTGGTATCAAAAATTACTTGTTAAACATGAGATGATGGTCTCATAAAGAGATAGAGGGAAACATTCTGAAACCAATGGTGCGAACGACGTCTCAAACGTACTTTGTATGGTTCTGTTGTGTCGAAAGGGAGAAAATAGGTCAAATGGGGCCTATATATGGGTGGGGACCACTTTGTGAAGTGTCATTGTCACTTTTCATTGTAGAGTTGGAGAGGTGGGCCCTAGATTTTATTTGGTTGATTTCTCCTCTTCCGACCGATGGTTTCGAGTTCTGCGACTTGTAGGTAAAATCTCTTGCACAATATATCCTTTTTAGTGGTTTACATTTTGAATTTGGTCACCCAGAAGTCCTCTATGAGCCTGTTAGGGTTTCAATCAGCTAAGTTGCACCCTTCAAGGGTAAAAGAGCAACTGGCTCACACCTATGAGGCATGTTTTAGCGACCTGGTCGCTCTTTTTGGCCAAACAAGTGTCACTTGGTCCCTGGGTGACATTTTTTGCTGAGAGATGTGGCTGATAGCTGAACTTTGTTTATGCAAGATTGATGAGATTAAGTCGTGTGAGAGACTGTAAAGACCTCCGGGAGGAAACATTGTGGGACAATAATGCGCATGCTACACTGGCCCATTGTGGTTTACCAAAGTTCATGCGGATACCCCTCATGAAGAGCTTGCGTTTGTTGCTTGAATGTAATGTCCTCATCTGATTAGGCATTGAGGACCAAAACCGCTAACCTATGTGATTCCTATGGGTTCGAACGGTTACTGACAGTTAGGGAATCTAGTATCCATCTTCTCTTCAATTTATTCATTCCTGTGGGTTCGAATGGTTCACCATCTTCTCTTCAATTTATTCATTCCTTTATAGTTATCTAGTATCCATCAGAGATTGTTTACAAGGGCACGTGTGTAGCCGTAAGGGGGTTTTTAGCTGGAAAACCCCAAATAATTCACTGGGTCTTTAGATCTTAGTTTACCTTAAGAACCCATGCACCATGCTCATCATCAGTATCATACTCCAGTACCCAGTGATTATTAGATCCGATCTTGCTCATCCGGAGTAGTTATCAGCAATTTTGGGATCAGGGGGGCATGAGCAGCTAAACCTCCAGATCAATTTGCTAGTCTGGATAGAGACCTCATAACTTCCACATGTGTTAGGCATCCTCTTTGGCATGGGAAGACTACCACTCCTGCAAATTCTCAGCTTCAATAGATATCTCCTTCACTGAAGACGTCACCCTTAGCTGATTTTGGGTTCGTACTGCTAGGGTATCACCAGAGGCAGAAGGTACCAGGTCATCTCCAAATTGGCTCTTGATGCATGCATATTCTCTCAGGAGCATTGCAGCCAGCTTATTAGTGGTTAGTGTTACAGACTATCTTGCAAACCCTAACCCTAATTTCAGCTATTAAATAGGGAATTTTTGCATGGCAGTTTGCATGCCCGATTATTTCAGTAACTTTGCTTAGAAATAGAAAATATCAATATAAGGGATATTACAGTGGTATCAGAGCTATCTTCTTGGCCAACTGTGGGCTTGAGAAATGAAAAGTAGATGAATACACAAGAAGACCCATTTGTAACCTATAGGAAAATAAGGAGTAGGTACATGGAGGACTTTGAGGATATCCAATTGGAAGATATCAGCTCAGACATGGAACCAACAGGTATACACTCTGATAGAGGGAAAGGAATGGGGGAAGATGAAGACAGAATGGATTTTCACAACTTAGTATCTGCATTGCAAGACTTATCCAAAGGGAAAAAAGATGTACTCAATGCAATTAACAGATTATTGGCGAAACCAGAACTAGGTAACAACAGTACCCTTCCCACACCAGTAGACAGAGGGTCTACAAGCAGCAGTGGGAAGGTCGCATATACCAATATACAGAATACACCGCATATATATAGCAGACCTTCCAACAAGCCTACTATGCCTCAATTCTTGGTAGCTACGATAGGAGGCCTAGTCATGTAGGTAGAGCCTAGCGAACCCTTTGAGGATTATTTGCAAGAATATAAGGACTTAGGGGATGAGTTTCATGTAGCTATGTATTTTTCAGAATTTTGCAACATGAAGAGTAGGAACAAGCCCCAAAATTTCAACAAGAGATTTAATCACAACTATGAATTATAGAAAACCTTAGGAAGGTTGACCATTCCAAACTTTGACGGGACTCACGGAGGATCAACATAGATACGGGTTCAAAAGCTGGATACCTATTTCCAACTCAATCCCATGACAGAGACAAATGCCATTAAACTGGACACACTCCACTTGGATGGAGAAGATCATGAGTGGTGGTATGATGGATTAGTGACATTGGGTCACAACACCATACACCCCTACGGTGATTTCACTCAGAAGCTCATGGACAGTTTTGACAGGAAATATCCAGAGATACATTTCAGGGAGTTGGCTCAACTCAAACAGATAGGTAGTGCAGAAGCTTTCATCTAAGAATTCCAGAGGATAGTAGTCATGGTAACAGATGTGTCAGAGAGTAGGTTGATGATTTTATTCACTGAGGCCTTAACAGAGCCACTATGAGGATGGGTGAAAGCCTACAAACTCCCCACTCAACAGGATGCCATTAGCAGAGCCAGAAATCTCTAGGATTCAGTTCTAAAGAATAGGTTCCCTCTCGAAACCAATTTTCCTATCAGGGACAAGGACAAGAAACATTTCCAGTAGGATGTTCCAAAGAAAACATGGGTAGATGAGGACAATAGAAAAGACTTAAGGTAGAAGAAATTATGTTTCACTTGTCAGGAACCATGGGTGCTAGGACACATGTGTGTAGGGAAGGCGAAGGCTCACTACATCGAAGTGTATTCGAACAATGATGAGGAGAACTATGAGCATGAAGCCACAGAAGAACTACAGGAAGCTGAGGGAGAATCACTCCAGGGTGATACACCAGAGGGAGTCATTGCTACATTATCTGGAGTACCAAGATTCCATACTCTCAGGGTCAGAGGAGTAGTATGGGGTCACAGAGTAGGAGTATTGATTGATGGGGGACCAACCCATAATTTCATTGACTCCGCTTGGGTAGCCAAGAGGGGTATTCATACTGAGAAGTTTGAAGGATTTACTGTAGCAGTAGTCGGGAACTCCAGCATGGAGTGCAACTACTGGTTCCAAAATTGAATGTCACATTAGGTAATTATTAGATGATAGATTCATTTTATGTAGTAGATGTATCAGATACTCATGTAGTATTGACTGTTCAATGGCTTTATTCAATAGCGAAATATACTACAGACTATCGAGCAATGGAAATGGAATTCCAGGGGCCAGATGGAAAACGAGTAGTTTTGAGGGGCATGAACACTTATCCCCCAAAACCGGTCTCATCACAGAGAATGGAGGTAGTACTCAGACATGATGACATAGAATGGGCTGTAGAATGTTTTGTCACCTTCAAGAAACCTCTAGAAACCAACACAAAACACCCAAGTGATATTTAGGCCTTGTTATAGAAGCACAAAAAGGTATTTCGGGACCTTCCATTAGGTAGACCGCCAGACCAGGGATTTGAACACATTATTGAGCTATAGGAGGGGACACAGGCAGTCATCACCACTCCTTATCGACATCCCAAATGATGCAAGGATGATTTTGAGAAAACGATCAAAGAATTGTTGGAGCTTGGATACATTTGGACTAGTTCTAGCCCCTTCGCATCTTCAGTGGTCTTGTTCAAGAAGAAGGATGGTACACTGCAAATGTGCATCGACTATCGAGCACTCAATAAAAATACCATTAAAAACAGGTGTCCCATCCCTAGGATCGATGAACTCATGGATGAACTATGGGGTGCCAGATACTTTTCCAAGATTGATCTTAGCTCGGGGTACCATCAGATCGGAGTAAGGGACCAAGAAATCTCCAAAATATATTTCCGTTGTCAATATGGTCACTATGAGTTTTTGGTCATGCCTTTTGGACTTACCAATGCTCCAGCCACTTTTCAATCGTGCATGAACCATACCTTTCGAGTTCAGATACGTAAGGTTTTGCTAGTATTCTTTGATGACATCTTGGTTTACAACAAAACATGGGAGGAGCATCTGAAACACCTAGACAAAGTACTGAGCATTCTAAAAGAACACTCTCTTTACACGTAAAATTTCCAAGTTTGAATTTGGCATGATGGAAATGCTATATCTAGGGCACATAATCAGTGAAAAAGGAGTATAGGTTGACATGGAGAAAATACAAGCTATCAGAGATTGGTCTACACTAAAAATAGTCACAGAATTGAGAGGATTCTTGGGTCTTTGAACTTATTACCGAAGGTATGTTAAGGGATTCTCCCAATTTGTCACACCCCTCATAGATCTCACAAATAAGGGGGCATTCACCTGGATAGAACTAGCACATAAAACTTTCGAGGAGATGAAAGTCATTATGAGTTCTTGCCCAGTTTTAGCATGACCGGACTTCTCACAACCATTTGTAGTAGAATGTGATGCCTCAGGGGAAGGGCTAGGAGCATTATTGATGTAAAATCGTCACCCTATTTCATTTGAGAGCCGAAAACTGAAAAACTACGAGCGCCACTACTCCATATATGACAAAGAAATGCTATCCATTTTACATGCTCTCACGAAGTTCAGATAGTACCTAGTGGGCAGTAAGTTCAAAATCAAGACAGATCATAATAGCCTCAAGTATTTCTTGGAGAAGAAGGAACTGAATGAGTGCCAACAGAAATGGGTCAGCAAAGTACAAGCCTACAATTTCGAGATCGAGTATGTAAAAGGTAATAATAATATATTAGCTGATGCATTATCCAGGTGACCTGCCTCACTATCTCTGATGAGTATATCCACAGATTGGAGGGAACTTCTCTTAGTAGAATACTCCAAAAATAAATTTTCTTGCGAATTATTGGATGGACAGATTCAAGATGATAGGTATAGGATTGTCAATGACATCATCTATTACAAGAATAGGATATACCTCGTCCCAGAATCAACTTTGAGGAAAAAGATCATACATGTAGCACATGACTCTCCATTATCAAGACATAAGGGTTTCTTGAATACCTACGGATAGATCTGAGAGAGGTTCTGATGGAAGGGCCTCAAAGGGGAGGTTATGCAGCACGTATGGAAATGTAGCATATGTTAGCAGAACAAGATCGAGAACATCCATCTAGCAAGATTGCTTCAGCCACTACCAATTCTAGAACAAAAGTGGGAAAGTGTCTACATGGACTTCATTACAGGATTGCCCAAGGTCCATGGGTGAGATTGTTTATATGTCGAAGTTGATAGACTAACTAAGTTTGCACATTTATTTTCTATATCATCTGATTACTCTGCAGCTTAAGTAGCTGAGTTATTCTTCAGGGAGGTCTTAAAGTTAAATGAGTTACCTAAGACAATTGTCAGTGATCCGGATAGTAGATTCACAGGTTCCTTCTGGCAGGAACTATTCATATTAGTGGGGAACAAATTGGCTACTAGCACGAGTTATCATCCCCAGAGTGATGGACAAACTGAAATTGTCAACAAGTGGATTGAAGGATATCTGAGGAACTACGTAACAGGGCAGCAACAAACCTGGATTAAATGGATACACTTAGGGGAGTACTGCTACAATACTACCTATCACATGTCTATTAGGATGACACCTTTTAAGGCATTATATGGCTACTAGGCCTTGGACTATACAGATTTAGAATTCGGAGACAGTAGGGCTCCTAAGCAAAAGGATTAGATACAAGACAGTCAGGATATTCTTAAAATCTTGAAGGAAAACTTACAGACAACCCAGAATCAACAAAAGTTGTATGCAGACAGACACAGGTTTTAGCGGAGCTTTGAGGTAGGAAATTTGGTATACTTAAGGATTCAACCTTACAGACAGTATTCACTTAAGAAGAAAGGAGTGGAAAATTTAAAACCTCGCTTCTATGGACCCTATAGAATAATCGGGAAGGTGGGAGAGGTGGCATATGAACTAGAAATACCACAGGAAAGTAAAGTTCACAATGTATTCCATGTGTCCAACCTGAAAAAGACCATTGGGAAACACATTGCTCCATCAACAGAATTACCTCCTTTAGATAATGAAGGACTATTGATACTGATTCCTGAACGGATCATACATACTAGAGAAAAGAAACTCAGGAACCAGGTGATTAGGGAAGACTTGGTTCAATGGAAAGAACTACCTCCAGAGGATGCCACATGGGAAGGTGAACAGGTATTGCAACATCCCAATTTGTAGTTTTTTGAGGACAAGCAATCTCAAGAGGGGAGGACTGTAATGTCCTCATCTGATTAGGCATTGAGGACCAAAATCGCTAACCTATGTGATTCCTGTGGGTTCAAACAGTTACTAACAGTTAGGGAATCAACTGAAGACAGATGCCATCTACAGAAAATCCAGGGCATCAATATGATATCACCATTAGGTCAAAGAGGGCCACATGAGCCAAAGGCCACCGACATGCATGACATCTAAGCATTATTTAATGATGCATGCACCCATTTAGGTCTCCATGCGCATGCATGCAAGTCAAATTCAAATTAGAAGTTAAAGTGACCTAATTAGGTCAAAAGTTAGGGTTTTCACAATTGAAAGTCATAAAAGAAAGATAAAGTGAATGGAGACTTTACTTTGCATGATTATTGATTTTGTAGCTCTTGAGTAGTAGCAAAGCATGTGACCACAACAATTGGGGTTGGAGATGGCGTATTCAACTAATGGGGTTTTGGTAGTGAGATATATGCTCGAGTCTCATCCAGGGTAAACCATCCAAGTTCACTATCCACTCTTCAATTTATTTATTCCTTTACAGTTATCCAGTATCCATCAAATATTGTTTGCAGGGGCACATGTGCATCCATAAGGGGGTTTTTAGCTGGAAAACCCCAAATCATTCGTTGGGTATTCATATCTTAGTTTACCTTCAGAACCTAGGCACCATTATCATGATCGGTATCATACTCCAGTACTTAGTGATTATCAGATCTGGTCTTGCTCATCCGAAGCAGTTATCAGCAATTTCGGGATCAGGGGGGCATGAGCAGCTAAACCTCTAGATCAATTCGCCATACTTCCTAGAGACCTCAAAAATTCCACATGTGTCAAGCATCCTCTCCCGCACAATAAGACTACCACTCCTACAAATTCTCAGCTTAAACAGACACCTCCTTCATTGAAAACATCACCCTTCGCTGATTTTGGGTTCATGCTGCTGGGGTATCACCGGAGGCAGAAGGTACTAGGTCATATCCAAATCGGCTCTTGATGCATGCATATTCTCTCAGGATCATTTTAGCCAGCTTATTAGTGGTAAGTGTCACATTCTATCCTGCAAACCCTAACCCTAATTTCAGCTATAAAATAGGGAGTTTTTGCATGGCAGTTTGCATGCTCGGTTATTTCAGTAACTTTGCACAGAAATAGAAAATATTAGTATAAGGGATATTACATGCAAATGTTGGTGAGATTTTAGGATATTGGGGAGGAGGCCTTCCTATTCCAGGGTCAATGTATTGAGATTATGTTGTTGGATATATACTTCTTGATTGGGCTCCTTATGTTGGGAGTTGTTGGTGACTTAGCGCTGGTGCTGTCTCGGGGGGAGACATCGGAGGAGTTATGTGATAGGAACTGTTACGCTATTGCGTATGTGCGTGGCTCACACATGTTGACATGTGACATTGAGGACCTGTCAACACGGGTAGTGGTGACACTACTGCTGGGTATCTTGGGTTCCATGGGGAGCCACAAGATATCTGGAGGGAAGCTGCAGTTAGTAGAGTGTGCTACGAGGGACGCTTACTATGGGTGGGCCCAAATCTATCTTCTGGATGTTCGGCATCAGCTGAACAATGTGAGGGAATTTGGGGTAGGATTTTAATTTGGCTCCTTTTTATGTGCTTTCTTATTTGAGAAAGTACCTACTTTGTGTCCACATCGGGAAGTGTGGGATAGTGGTTCGCGGGAGCCGCGGATTCCTAGGTGGTGCCAAATGATGGTACGAGAGGGAAGTGGGAGAGTGGGTCGTTTCTTCACAAAAGAGCTGCTAGAGCAGTGGCAGAAGATTCTAGTGGTTATTGAGAAGTACCCATATGTGGGTATGGACTATCATGGGGACCCCGAGATGCCCCAACCTCCAGGCCAGGCATGGGGACCAGCTGGTATGTGTGTGTGATGTTTTTATGTTTATATTTATACATAAAGTAGTTTAGCTGGTTGATAATTGTATGACTATATGCATAGACTGATGGTGTCTTTGTTTGCGTATGTAGATATTGGTCCATGCCTGCCTCTAGGGTATCAGAGGCAGGTGGTTGCAATTTCGGCGACAGCGGTCCCTACGGGGAACCCTCGCAGGTGACGGAGGGAGGTGGACGATTTCTTACCGTATTTGGAGCGGCTTACTGATGGGATCTTTGATGATGGCTGGCAGCATTTGAACAATGAGCTGATTGCTTTCATTCACATTTTTCCTCCAAAGTGGACCTTTGTGATGAGAAGGATGGCTGTGGCCTACGATTACCTTCGTCAGGAGGCAAGATGGTATCTTCCTGCAGAGGATGAGTCTTATGAGGAAGATGATGATACTGAGCCAGATGATGAGTGTGGGTCAGATTAGTAACCAGTGGGGCTGTGCTTAGTGCATTGGTGCACTTAGGAGTTTTTGCATATGTATATTCAGCTGAGAAAGCATATGTGGCTTCTCGTTTTGTACTGGAAATATTTTGGACATGTGATTTATATACCTATATATTTTTTATGCACTTGGATGCGCTTTTTATGGTTTTATATGTGAGTCTTTTTATTATGATGTGAAATGCAATGCCTAGATGATGTATTTTTACACTTGTGTGTGTGTTTTATATATGATTATGCACAATGTTGTGTTTGTATGTTTCCTAAATGTGATTATGAATGTGCCAATTTAGAATTTCATTAGCCATTTGATCTACTACACTATTGAGGTTTTTGGGAACATGTGTGAATGTAATGGATTCAAATTTTCTAAGCATCTGTTTAGTGTGCAGGAATTTTCTCAAGAGGCAGGGATCACGTACCCGGTAGTAGTTGTTCAACTGGGAGATAAGAAGCTAGGAGTCTAAGAAGACATCGAGATAGAAAATGCCTATCTGGAGAGCGGTGACAAATAGGCCATTGACACCATAATATTCATCTTGGTTGTTGGTTTCACTACCCATGCATATTCCATCGATATGGATCAACTCATGCGACGGGGAGTAGATGACACATGCAACTGAGGTGAGGTTTGGAGACCATCTTCTCGCTCCATCAGCAAATCCAATGTACTGATCCAAGGTAGGATCCATATGGATCAATGAGGGAATACAATACATAAGACTTAGTTTAAAAATGTGTAAAACAAAAAAGGGACAAGACTATATTACAAGTTGAACTACCGTCACTTAAAGAGGTGACGTTAGAGGGAAAATGGTTTGGACTTTCAGGGGATCAGTGGTCATTCCTTTATATGACATGATGAACCCTAGGAGATAGCCCATTGGGACATAGAAAACACACTTGAAAGGGTTCAAGTGGATTTTGTACTAGTGACATCACAGGAAGGCTTTCCGCAAGTCATTTATGTGTTGTGCTTGCTTTTGTGACCCCGCAATGAGGTTGTCAAGATAGACCAACATGATGTGGATGAGATCGTAGAAATAGTGTGTCATGGCATGCTGGAAGGTGGCTCCAGTGTTCTTCAAACCAAAGGGCATTACTCGATAGGAGAATATTCCCCATGGGGTTGTGAATGTAGTCTTCTAACGATCTTGTTTCTGGATCTGAATTTGGTTATATCCAGAAAAGTCATCCATGAAGGAAGAGACCTCATGTCCAGTGCATGTATCGATAATCTAATCGATGAAGGGTGTTGGGAAGTTGTCTTTGGGGAACTCCCCATTTAGATCGTGGAATTCTGTGCAAACACAGATGGTACCCTATTTTTTATTCATGGGAACAGGATTAGAAACCCAAGTGGTGTACGCAATGGGGTAAATGAAGCCGGCTTTGCGCATCTTCTCAATTTTGGATTTGACCGCGGAAAATTTGGAAGGATGGATGGGCCATTACTTTTGGTGCATGAGGGCCATAGCGGGCCATGTGTCGATGTGGTGTTCCATGATGGATGGATCCAACCCAGGCATTTCAGTGTAAGACCAGGCAAAGATGTTGCAGAATTCTTAGAAGAGATATTTGTAGGCAACGACTTCTTCCGGGGAGCAGGATGCCCCCAGCATGATTTCTTCAACAACCTCAGGATTGGTTGAGATGCTGATTTTGATGGTTGGAGAGATGTTTACCATGTTCCCTTATTTAAAGGCATCTAGTGTCGGAATGGTATTTTTGAATCAATCGACTTTCCCATGAATGAAATCTTTGGTTTCCACAGAAAACCGGTCAGACTGCGACACAAGCTATTTGGGGAGGAAGAACGGGTGATGGTGCATGTCAGCCCATGGGTATTCTAGGGCATTTAAGGCTTCAAGTATATCCTCATCGTTGTGGAAGAAACAAAGAGACAGTTTTAATGGACCGTCAGTGATGGTGGAGACAAGAGGGTCTGTAGAACTGGACATCATGTAAATGGATATGGTGTTCAAAGAAGGAGGTCGGGGGTGAAATTCTTCGATTAGAGTGATCTCAGATTCAAGGGAATGTTGTCAAAGGTTGGTTAGAGCCATTTGAAACTCAGACAAGTCTTGGAAGTGGTGAGAATAGTGTCCATACAATCTGCAGAGGGCGCAAGATTGGTTTGTTCTCAATGACTTGTTTCTCACTATTGGCCTGCTTGGGAGTTCAAACACAAGGAGGTTTTTCGTTGTATCCATGGCATCCAAATGCACATGGATTATGGGGATCTCATGGTATTTTTGGGTTGGATGGACCTATTCTTTACAAATGGTACAAGGTGGGATCTATCAGGGTTCAAAGATAGCTTTTGCGTTTTTGCCCCTGGCCCTTTTTGGGTGGGGCAGTGCGGGTGCGGGTGTGGTGGTTTTTTTTGTGGGCCGAGTGGAGGATGAGATTCAACTGTAATGGGTTGAAAGGGGGTTAAGACTACCTGGGGCATTGGTGGCTGGGATAGTGGATCAAGGTACCACACGGGAATTCCCAATGTAAAATTAGGTAAGTTTAAGGTAGCCATTACTGGCTTGCTCATGACATCAGGTGGGGGAAAGAGGAACGGAATTGTATGGACTGGGGAGGAGCCCAGATAAATCCCTGATGGTTGTATGTGGGGATGAGGTTGTGGTTGTAGCTACGCGTAAGGTTTTGGCTATGGATGATTTTGTGGCTGCTGTTTATGTTGCGACTGTGGATGGTGTTGTGGTTGCGGTTGGGGCTGCGGCTACGGCACAAATACGCAGTCTCATTTGGTGTCAGTGGTGGTGACACTAAGGGGAAATAAGCTATCATGGTGGTATTGTCAAACAACATAGGGCCCACATTCAACAATGGGGAGGATAGTATGTTTTCAACCATGGTGTTGACTGCAGGGATAATATTGGCAGGTGTGGTTAGCCCTTGCAGATCAATGGTGTTGATAATAGGGATAACATTGGTGGGTGTTGTTAGCCCTTGCGGATCGTGATAAGTTAGCTGGTCAACTATTGCAATTTTCCCTTCATGAGGGAACATCATGAGACAGAAAATAGTTGATGCTATGACTCTCATGGCATACATATAAATTCTTCTGAGGAGAAGGTTATAGTGCAACTGAGCATTGACAACATCTATGTTAATCAGTACTGTTTTCCCGGCTAATGTGATGGGGAAATGAGGGAGGATTCCTTGGGATTTAGTGGGGTGGCCATCATAATCCCGCAGAGTAGTAGAGGATGGTTACAGAATTGGGGATCCAAGCTTCTACCAAACTAAGGTAGACATAACCATGTGGATGCCCCCTCATCCACTATGCACCGGTGCATGACCAAATTATGGATAGACACCAGGATTTGGAAGGAAATGCTTGATGGAATCAATGGTTCTCCATTCTCCATGTCAAATGTGATGAACTTGGAGCCAGAGGGGTCTACAGCACCAAGGGTGGCTAGTAAGGATTTTTGCTGCATTGGGTAAGTTTTGAGTACCTCAAGAGTGGATATGGCACTAGGTGTTTGGGCCAAATCATCCACGATGCTATAGCTTACAGCATCTCTAGCCGTGACGTTGTTGGAAATCCACTGTATGGGGGGGCATGGAGGGAAAGGGGGTAGCTGAAGAGGTGTGTTGGCTGTTTTTGATGTAGATGTCGCTGATGTGTCAGTGGGTTCAGTGTTGGTTCCTTACTGATTTCGTCTGGTCTATAAATTGACCTCTTCAATTGTCATAGCTAGCAGGTGGTGAACACCTTTTTTTGCTGTTGAAGATGCCCTGAGGGTGTTGGGATTGGGCTGAGGAGTGGGTGCAGTTGCTACCAGTCCTTGGACTGGCAATGGGTTTTGGAGGACCATGGGAGGGGGCCCTGGTGGTGCTGGGTTGGGTTGATCTTGGGCTGCTGTATTAGTGGCTTGTTGAACCTCATTGTGAATGGATTGCTTGGTGCGACCCATGAAGGGGCATTCATGTGTGTAGTGCCCGTAGACCTCACACAACTTGCATGGCTAGTTTGTGCGCAATGAAGCATTGCGTCTAGGTGGGTTTGGTTGCTAAGGATTTTAGGCTGGCTAGTTTGCCTCGCCATTGTTGGGAGGGTTTGGTTATTGATCTCCAACCTGTGGTTGATTATTTCCTTTGTTCCAGGCTAGATTATTCTGGATTTCCCTTGTTGGTTATTGGGGGCTGGCTGGTTAGGACAGTTTTGTTGTATGAACACATGTCCTAAAGGTGCTGGCAAAGTAGGGCCGAGGGCTTGAACGGCTTGCACCGGTGATGCATAGTAGACTTGGGTGGGCGCAGGTGCCACAAATGTGGGAATTTGTCTCGCGTATTGTTGTTCCAGCCAATCCAATACCTAGGCCTGCTGTGGTGGCACAGGTTGTGCATAAGAAGTTGTGGCTCTGAATTGGGACACCATTCTTGCATATTCTGGAGTTTTGTTTTGGTAAGAAACACTAGGGGTGTTTCTTGGTTGTGGTGGTATTTCAGGTGGTGTCAGACGATGCTGTGGTTGGTGGGCAACAGAACATATGATGCCATTTGCGGCATGGGATGCCCCTGATGCATCCCGATAGGAGGTTCCTGCATGGGGAGCATCTGGAATGATAGTGTAAAGTTATCCAGACTATGCATAGATCAGATCAAACTGATGGGATTTCAAGATGGCCTCCTCTTTGGATTGGGGACGTTCGGATGCGATGTTTTTTGCAATAGGTGGCAGTAAAGATTTTAGGAACTGATCCAAGAAGATCCTATCATCAAGTTGAATCTTGCACAAACTATGGCATCACTGCCACTCATGGATGTGGTCGGTTATGTGGGTCACAGTATTCTGGAGAAAATATAGCAAGATCTCCACCCCTTCGCCGCATCTAACGGGGAGTTGGAAATACTGCAGAAACATGAAAGCCAAGGAGTTGAAATCTGGGTACTTGGCTTGTGGTATCTCGATGTAACACTTGGTTGCAGCACCTGTGAGGGTACATTGGAATAGTCTGAGTCTGATCGAATCATCTACGATGTTGTTTTATGAGCACCATAGGTGAAACATCATGATGTGGTTTTGGGGGCACTCCCCTTCCTTCCCTTCAAACTTGGGAATGTCTGAGGGGAGTTTGGTTGGCATGGGAGGCCAAAATTTTTGATGGCAGATAGGGTCATTTGTTAACCTACCCAAGTAAGGCAATTTGAGGTGTGCCATGAAAGGAAGGTTTGAACCAAGGTTGATGTGAGAGGAGGAAGCAATGGTGGTGGGGTTTGCAGGGACATGATGCACCTGCATAACTAGGAGTACTTGTGGCACCGTTGTGGATGATCCACTGCTCCCAAGTGTGATAAATGGAATTGTGTGAGTGGAAGGGCCACTGCCCCCATGTGTGACAGGAGGGTAAGTGTAGGTGGAAGGGCCACTGCCCCCAGGAAAGCCAAATGGGACAGTGTGGGTGGAAGGGACACTATACCGATGTGTTATAGGTGGGACAACTTGACTAGTCAATATGGAGGGTGGTAGATAGCTTATGACGATTTGCATGACCATACTGGGGCCATCAACAAGGGTGTTGGTGGTGGTGTGGGGTGTGGACATGGGTCCACTGCCAATCACTTAGCCAGAAAATGGATCCAGGTTTGCACCAGTCATGGGGATAAATCTTGGAGTATGTAGGTCTAGCTCAGATTGGTATGATTTTGAGTCTGAATCAGAGGCTGTGTGGCTTTATGATGGTGTAGAGGGTCATCGAGAAAGGTCTCAATGGTGTTGGTTTAAGGACCCAAACTATGGTGGATCACCTCTCAGGTGTGAGGAAGAACGTGGGGGATCAATTGTGTCTGATTTGTATGTCAAGCGGTGAAATATGTTATTGAGTCTTGGACCTCGGTTTTGATGGATTCCTATTTGTTGGGCACCCTATATGCAAGTTAATTAAAGCCAACATACAGAGTGTTCAATATAAATTGTCAACCTAGGGAAGTCTCTTATTTCAAGGATAATATGCACTATATATGCTTTAAACACTAAGTAGATGATGTTGTAAGTAAACGATCCTACTTTCCTGTTCAACCACACTCATCCCATAATCCACTTAATCTAATTTACTTTCTCAAGATTGCAATCACAAGTACCTTCTTACGATTCATAATATAGAATTAAAAGATTCAAGAAATAACATCTAGATTACTTTTATAGAAAGTAAAATCCCTAATTACCAAACCATCTAAAGATCCATCCAACTATCCTGAGTCAGTTATTCTAGAAATCCAAAGTACATGAATTAAATTCATCTATTCTAGAAATTCAAAGTACAGGAATAAATTCTGCAATTATAAATGCTAAGGAACAAACTGCAAAGATCTAAAGAAAACGACAATTGAAAGAACTAGGGATGAACAGGGATGTTATAGCTATCACACAGTTGCATAAAAGACAGTTAACCTATACAGTCGAATGACACACCACACCACTGCAGTTTTATAGGAGATGCAATTACTGATTATTCAAATGACACACGGTAAATCGATAACTGTTGTAGCTTACTATAAATAAAGGAAGTTATCACAAAATCACACAACAAAATAAATACAATACCTAATTAACTCAATAATCCCTATGAGAATGCGGGCCCAGCCTTCACACAGAGATGTTGGAAGTAACACACATTAAAATGATGATATCTGAAGAATCAAACTCCTTGTATTAAAAAGTGGCAGATGAGCACACAACCTTAATCAAAGCTGATTCAATAAATTGGTTAAATTTTCAACACCCCTGGCTCAGAATTGTTCCCAGTATTTATACAATTACAATCAAAACATCTTCCTACTATTATCAAGCAGCCATGAATATCTCTGATCTTTAGGATTCCCTAATTACAATGAGTTGTTACAGTCGTGGCAAGATGAGAGCAGAAGATATAGGGAAACTATTATTTGAGCCAGAAATAATGATCATGCTTAATTGAGAAGATACTCCGTGAATTGTAGCTAATTTTGAGCAGTGGTGCACTATTGCCTCCAAATTTGTTGCAGTTTGTTACAGCTACCCTTGTACAACTCGCGTGGATTAATACCCTTGGACCGCATTCTTTGGCCAATGATGGAATGGATGGCGATCAACTTAGCAATGAATGTCCATCCCTCCTTTGGCATGTTCATCCTGCTACATCTGTATTCTTTACACTTCTAATTATCTTTATAACACCAGCATATGTTAGCATAATTTAAGATGTAAATCCCTGATTACCACAATCCTAAGCATTAATAAAATAAGACAATGATTAACCATACATGTATGACTTGAGGGACCAAGTGAAGGAAAAACATTTGTTTAGCATGCAAAATAGAGTAGGATGAGGAAAAAAGAGGTAGATAAGGGTGGTCAAAAAGGGGTCATTTATGGGTCCAACATCTCACCCCAACTATCCTGTTGCATGTCCTCATGTAACAACCTCCATTATTTTGAATATGAATCTGGCATTGTGCTTCATTCATGGAGAGAAGAAAAGTTGTATGGGAATTTATATGTTCCCTGTTTTTCTACAAATCCCTTATGGACAACCCAATATCTCCAACACTTCTGCTCTTCTGCCCTTGTTAGTGAGAAATATTCCCTATATGGTTTTGCTAGCCACCAGATGAGAGGAAATTTAAATTTGAGTCCCAGCCAATTAACCCCACATTCCCTCATGCATCCAACATAACGCTCAACCCTAGAAAGTGTTTGTTCAAAATTCCTGTAATAGTAGGGGTCCCTATTTCTAAGGGTTGAGGAGGAAACCTGCCATCTTTGCTGGCTACCCTCCAAAGCCACTCGTTGATGCATGGAAATATTGTTGGTACAAGTAGAAATAACCCTTTCTTGAAGTTCCATTATATGCTGAATTTGGATGGGACACGAGAGTACACTCCGATGTCGAGCAAGGAGGAGACGAGGATTCTGAGGTTTGCTTCGAATCCAAAGATTAGAGTGGGCCTCATTGTGAGATAAAGTTTGGAAATACCTTTCCCACTGAACATGATTGCTTACAAAGGAGGCAAAAGGCCTCAGCTGAACATCACTTGAGAAAGGGATAGGATTCGAATGGTGGTCCAAAGGGCAAGCCAACTCATGCAAATAAAGCTCACACAGAAAATTCTGGTCCTCAAAATTACTTCCCATAAATGTTTCCAAGAATTTAGCTGAGGTTTCTATTTCATATAATCTCCCTTATTTTACATCCCTCACTTTAAACCAAATGAATTGCTCAAATAAAAACACAGGGTCAGAGGAGTATGGTACTCTGGTACCCAACAATTACTAAGAAAGAGTATACAGCTGGTGTTTTTCCACCTGCATGGACTTGAACTTTTTCAGCTCCTTTTGTAGTTCTTCCCCATGAAGTTTCTAGGACATAAGTTCTTCTTCCCACTTTTCCTTCAATTCCCCAATGGTCTTCCTATGTTCAATGAGGGAAACCATCCCTTCTTGATATCTCTCCACCTAAATCCTCCACTTCCTCACTTATATTCTCAATATTGACAGTTCTTTTCTCAGCTTCAATATTTCTTCATCTTTACGATGTTCCTCATTATCAGAATCCAAATTGATAAAATTTTGAGGAAGTTGAGTCCATACCTTATCACCTGATGTTCCAATTTGAATATCCTGTACTTCTGAAATCACTTCTGGGGGTGCTAGTTCTTGTGTAACAACATTCCTTATTTGAATTTCTCTTGCAGCAAATTCAACCATAGGTGTCTTTGAAACAACTTCTGGAGATGCTGGTTCTTGTGTAACAACATCCTCTCTTTGGAGCTCTCCTATAGAAACTTCAGTAGCTGATTGCGAGGGTGTTGGTTCTTGTGTAACAACCTCCTCCTGAATTTTAATCTCCTTGTCTACCTAATTGTCAGCTACAACTTCAACAGGGGGATGCAAGGCCGTCGGTTCTTGTGTAATAGATCCCTGCCTTTCTCTTTCTTCATGTTGTTGGGATTGTAGAGTTGCTTTCATGTCTTTTACAATATGGAGCTATTCCTCAAGGATTTCAATGTCCACTGAGGACTGTGATTGCATTTGTTCATCCTCTCCTAAATCCAAATTAGGAATGATATCCATTCCAGGATTACCTTCTTGTTGCAGCCTGAGAGTCTCCACAGAAATTTCCAGGGATGTTGGTTCTTGTGTAGCAACATCCTAGTTAACTTCCTCATTTTCCTACTATTGGGATTCCATTTCTATCAATTCTATGTCTAGAGATGGTTCAGGAGTCACAGTGCAAACTTCTTCATTAAATTCTAGAAAATTTTACATCTCTGGTTCTTCTTCCCCCATTTGGGTGGCAACTTAATGAGAATAATCAAGGATGCTGGTTCTTATGTATCGGCACCTTGTCCAACCTCATCATCATTCTGCTACCGGGGTTCCACTCTATTAGTTCTATGTCTTGAGAAGGTTCAGGGGTCAAAACACAGACTTCTTCAACAAAATCAAGAATAACCTCAGCCTCTCATTCATCTGTCCCAATTTGGGTGGAAAATTCAATAGGAATATTCAAAGATATTGGTTCTTGTGTATCAACACCGTTTTTATCTGCTACTTCCCTTTGCTGGAGTTTCTCTTGGGAGCTTCATCATCCTTCTAATTAGGTTTTCCTTGTTCTTCCACAGCTGTAGGTATGGGTTGTTGTGTCACAAAGGCACGAACTATGACTTTGTAACTTGACTGGTTAAATATTTCTCAACACGCAGGACAAACCACTCTTTCTTTCTCATCACCAACCTCAGCAGGAGTTGATCCTTCTAATTGGTCTGCAGCTTCAACCAGTGTGTGAAACTTCCTTTCACCCTGTTTCCTGCATGCTTCCTTCCAATTTTCTAGTTCTTTCTGGAGTGATTGTACTTCCTCCTTTAATATCCCATTTTCATACAGAAGTCCTTCAATTTGAGGTTCTTCTACAACCAGTTCTTGTGGGGCATCATTTGCTTTAGGTCTCAGAATGGGGAATTCAATCTATGCTTCTATGGTTTACCATCTTGCCCGTGCTGCTTCTGCTGTTGTAACTGACCTGGTTCTTATTTGTCTTATTAGTGGTGATATTTTTATTTCTTCTCTTTATGGCCTCCTTTTTCTCCATGGTGCTGGAATTTCTAGATTTGCAGCTGATGTGGAAGGGAAATCCTTTGTTTCAACATTTTCTTGTTCTTCCTTGATCAGAGTTCCTCCCCATCCAAGGGAATATTCAATGGTCAACACCTCCATGTTTTCTTCTGTTATCATGGCTCTAACATCTTCAGCTTCAACGATCACAACATCTAGTGCTACTCCAGTTTCAGCCTCTGCTGTCAGAGCTTCCATATTATTTAGTCTCTCTATAGGGTTTTCTTGTGCATTCTCCTCTAATTGTTCTACTTGCTCTTCTGATTGATCCTCTGATCCAGTCTCATTTCCCCTCTCAACTAAATTGGAGGGACTCCAAACCTCCTGTTTCTGTTCATTTCCCCCCAACTGTTGATTGGCAAGCTCTTCTTGGTTTTGAAGAGGCCCTAGGAGTACAGGTACTTCTACTTCCTCTTCTATTGGAACACTGGGAAAAAGGGCGGGTTCCTGAATTTGACCTGTAAATTGCTCCCAAGTTTGGTTCTATTGGTCTAAGGCCCATAAAATTATTAATTTGATTAGGCCATGGTGGTTAAGGGAGGATTTTCGATGCTTGGCTGTTCTAACAAACCCTGCCATATGGTGTAAATCATTGAATATATAAAATGGAATGTTTAGTAAGGCCCTATGACGGAGATGAGATAATAAAGGAAATTCAAAGTAATAAACCATTTGATACCTACCTTCACAGGTGACATACTTCTTGAGGAAAATTGCTACTTGATCCCATGACCGAGGTAGTGTCTGTAACGCTAACCCTCTCCATGACTGTTGAATGTGCTCCCCTTCTCTCAGAAAATCTTGTACTGCTGTAGCATTGGGGGTTCTTCATCCAAACCAGGTTCTTCCCACCTAAGAAAGGCCAGTGACCTCAGCCAATATTGCTTCAGAGACTTCGATACGTAACCCCTGAACATCTGAGTGGGTTTCTGTAAGATTTAAGGAAAATTGTAGAGTTGTCTCATGATGAAACCCATTCAGGTGTTGGAAGAATTCAGTCCAACCCTCAGCTTCAAAAATAGTGAAAACTTCAGCATTTCTTCTTAGTTCTCACGTGTTTGGAGGTTCATGCTGAGATGGGATACCCATGTTTGTTTTCCTTCAGAAGTGTTTCTCAGTCCGACAGATTTCAAATCCCAACAATGGAGGTTAAAGCAGAGAGTATGCATGAACAACTGAGAGTGGAGTTGGGTAAATTCGGAAAGCTTCAGAGCATAGGAATGTTTGGAATTTTATCCCAAATTTGGAAAGGTGGCGGTTATCAGGTAACATAAATAGCCATTAAATTGTACGAGTGGATGGTTAACGATATGCAGGTGTAATAATGGGCACTGAAAGGAAGGTATGATTAATGTTGTTAGATCTAGTTAATACTTAATCAAGTAGATAATCATAACCATACCTCTGAAAATATGTGATGGATGGTGACCTTTGGAAAATAGTAGAGCATGTGAAAGTGAAACCATTTAAGTATAATCATTATTGTAGGTATGGTGTAATGACCTTTTCTACCGGTGAACCAAAACCATCATGTCAAATTAGTCGGAAACATAATGAATGCTAGAATATAAATTGGAATCCCTGGCATTAGGAATTGGAGTGAGATCTGGAGGAGTCGCTACCCACAGTTGTAAAGAATTCTGCCAATAATGGAGGAGTCACATCCATAGACCATAGGGAAATCAAGCAGTTTAGCAAAGCCGCGGCCATGAATTATAGAAAAATCAGCCAATTGTGGTGGAGTCGTAGCTGCCAGAAAAGGGAAACATAGTAGAAATGGAATGGTGTCGCAGCTGCCAGAAAAGGTGAAAATGGAAAAAAGTGAAACGGTGTTGCAGCTGCCGAAATTGGAAAAAGGAATTAAGTTGATGATGTTGCAGCTGCGCGGGACGGGGTAAAGGGTGGGATTTTATGGTGTTGCAGCTGTGTGGAATAGGGTAAAGGGCAGGATTTTATGGTGTTGTAGCTGTGCGGAACGGGGAAAGGGTGGAATTTTTATGGTGTTGCAGCTGTGCAGAACAGGGTAAAGGGTGGAATTTTTATGGTGTTACAGCTGCACGAAAGGGGGAAAGGGCGGGAGTTTACAGTGTTGCAGCTACGTGGAACAGGGTAAAGGGCGGGATTTTTATGGTGTCACAGCTTTGCGCAATGGAATAAAGGGATGTAGTTTTCAGTTTTGCGGCTACGACCGATTTATTCAAGGAATTTTCTTCTCATGCAGGAGGTTACAAAAGGATGATCCTGGTCAATAGGAATGATAATGACCACTGCTCCTTAGGTGCTTCTATGCACATTTTATTTAAAAAAAAAATGGATCAAGTGCAAAAGAAAAAGATAACAATAATAGTAAAAATATCAATTTATTTATGTAGAAATTTTTTTATGTAATATTTACAGCAATTAACTAAGGATTGACAGGGGCAAAGAAAGATTCCTGCCCTTATTCTAACTAGTAGTCCGGATCAGCTACAATCTGTGAAGTGAATGTGTATTTTGAAATGTGCTTATGGTACAGTCGCAACCTGTGACCATTAGCAAATAATGGTGCATGATTCTCATCAATGGTTACCAGGCAGACTGTACCATTATCAAATACTCTGTCTACCAAGTATGGGCCCAACCATCTTGTGCGTAATTTACCCTTGAAGTCCCTTTTGAATATTGAATTGTATAATAATTCCCAGTCTCCTTCGCAGAAGGCTTTCTTTTTGATGAATTGGTCGTGCCAATTGGATCTCTATTGCTGGATTAATACTGTCTGATCCACAGCAGCTAAATGGTTCTTGTCAAGTTCATTCAATTGATTCAATATTCTCTCATGGGCTTCAGTCACATCTAAGTTTACCTCCATAGCTATCTTCAAATTCTTAATTTCAAATTCAATTGGAAGACAACACTTTTCCCATACACCAAGTCATAAGGAGAGAAACCTGTAGTGTTGTGCCAAGTAGTATGATATGCCCACAATGCTTCCAGAATTCTATCAGCCCAATCTCTATGATGGCTCTTGACCGTTTTGGTAAGGATGGATTCAATAACTTTGTTAGTGCTTTCTACCCAGCCATGGGCTTGGGGATGGTATGGTGAAGCTATCTAGTGTTGAATATTGTACTTTTGTAGTAGAGTTTTGAATTTATGTGACACAAACTGAGGTCCTCCATTAGTAACCACTTCCTTGTGTACTCCGAAACAGGTAAATATTTCACCATACAGGAAATCGATCATAGCCTAGTCATTGGCTTTCACCAGAGCCACAGCTTCTACCCATTTCATCATGTAGTCCGTATAGACCAAGATGTAGGCTTTCTGCCTGGAATGAGGACTGATAGGACCAACAAAATCTAAGGCCCATCTATTAAAGGGTTCAACCACTAGTTGTGGTTGAAGAGGCATTTGATCTAATCTATTGGGTTGGCCCATCCTCTGGCAGCTATCACAAGACTGGACATATCTTTCTGAATCCCTAAAACGGGTCAGCCAATAGTAGCCCATTCTCAGTGCTTTGTGTCCTGTCCTTCTGTCTTCAAAATTCCCCCAAAAAGGCTCATCATGGCATGCCTTCAAAATATGTAATATTTCATCTTCTCTTACACATATTCTGATCTCAAGATCAGGGCCTATGTAGAAGAGATGACCGACTATCCAACAATACCTGGCACTTTGTTGAATAATTTTCCTCTTTTCTCTTTTGGATAAATGTGCTGGAAGCTTTCCTGTAGCCAAGTAGTTAGCGACATTAGCATACCAATGGGAGTGAGCTGAAACTGAAAATAAGTGCTCATCTGGAAAAGCATCCTCAACAGGAAAATTATCATCACTGTTAGTAAAATGAGATAAAAAAATCAGCGACAACATTTTCTTTTCCAGGTCTATCTATAATGGTGATATCAAATTCCTGTAATAATAACAGCCATCTAGTTACCCTAGCATTTGTAACAGGTTTATTCATTAAATATTTGATGTTCGAGTGGTCAGTGTGCACACATGTAGGATATCCAGTGATATAATGTCGAAATTTCTTAATGGAGTAAACAATGCCTAAAAAAATCCTTCTCGGTAACAGTATAATTAAGTTTAGCAGGGGCTAGGTTTTTACTAATATAATAAACTACATAAGGTGCTTGACCATCCTGCTGTCCTAAACCTGCTCCAATGGTAGTATCAGAAGCATCTGAAGAAATGTGAAAAGGCAGGGTCCAATTGGGCCCTCTTAGGATGGGAGTTATGGACATATTCTCCTTAAGTTTAACAAACGCTGTCTGGCATGCCTCATTCCAAATAAATTGCACATCCTTCATTAATAGTGAAAAAGGAGAGGCAAGTTTGGAAATTTTTTCTATAAATCTTCGGTAATATCCAGCATGCCCCAAGAAACTTCGCACTTCTTTTTGAGTTGCAGAAGTCGGTATATTTTTTATTACCTTGATTTTAGAGGGGTCCACTTGGATGCCATCAGAAGAGATAAAATGCCCCAACACCACTCCTTCACTCATCATTATATGGCACTATTCAGTGCTCAAAGATAGCTGGGTCTGTTCACAGCGAGTTAAAAACTTTTCCAAATTTTTCAATGCTTCTTCAAAATATTTGCCATAAAAAGTAAAATAATCCATAAAAATTTCCATACTATCATTAACTAATTCTAAAAAGATGCCAATCATAGCTCTTTGAAATGTGGCTGGTGCACTGCATAAACCAAAGGGAAGCACTCTATATGCAAAAGTTCCCTAGGGACAGGTGAAGGTAGTTTTATCTTGGTCTTTAGGAGCAATCTGGATTTGATTGTACCCGCTAAACCCATCCAGGAAGGAGAAGAACTTCTTCTCAAATAAGGTGTCAAGTACTTGATCAATGAAAGGTAGGGGAAAGTGATCTTTCTGTGTTTCCTTGTTCAATTCTCGATAGTCGACACAGACTCTCCATTTACCATTCTTCTTGGGAACTATTACGAGTGGAGACACCCATTCGCTATCTGAAATGGCATATATAAATCCTGCATCCAAGAGTTTATGAATTTCTTACTTCACTATGTCCCTAATATTGGGGCTCATTCATCATTGAGGTTGGTACACAGGTTGGGAGTCACTTTTGATATAAATGTGATGGGTGCACAGATTAGAGGGGATGCCCCTCATGCCTATGTACTCCCAGCAAAATGCCCCCTTGTGTTTTTTTAAGAGAATGATCAGGCGCTTCTATTCATTTGGGGAAGGGATGGGATTAATATTTAGGGTTTTTCCAGCCTCTACCTTGAGAAGAACACTCTTTGATTTTTTCAACACTAGAACTATGTGAGTGTCACTGACTAATGCCTCTTCTATGAGATTTTCTTGTTCCTCTTCACCTAGAGTAGCATTCAGGATCTGATAAATTTTCTTATTGACAGAAGTGGGTTCATAGATGAAATTATTAATGGCATCATCTTTAGTTTCATCTTTAAAATTTAAGGCCTTCCCTATCGTTTATAATGGCTAAATTCCCTCTTCTTCCTCTGGCTCCATCCATAACAGAGTTTTAGCTTCTAAGCTCGGCTGAGCTAGAGGATAGAGAGTGAGGTTCATTATCTTGGTGCCATATGATATGGTCATAGACCTAGATTGACAACTGATGCAAGCATCAGCTGTAGCTAACCAGGGCCTTCCCAGGATCAATGGGTGTCCTCCTAGATGTGACTTAGGTTGTAAAACCAAGAAGTCAGCAGGGTACTCCCAATAATCAACTGAGATAATGAGATCATCCAAGATTCCTTCAAGTTTAATAGTGGATCTATCTGCTAGTTCTAAAATGGTGGGAGTTGGCCTGAGATTAGTGAGCCCAAGTTTTCTTACAGATTCAATAGTCATAACATTAATTGATGCTCCTAGGTCTACCAGTACATTGGGTATCTATGTGCGCCCAATATGCACAGTGACAGTGGGATTCCCACGGTCGTCGTATTTGGCCAAGAGGGTTTTTCCCATTATTAATGAAGATAATTTCCCTATGACATGAACAGTGGGAGGATCCCTGGGTTTCCTTATTGGTTTCCTTGTACACAGATCTTGAACAGTTTTGACATAGATAGGTATGTCTTGAAGGGCATGAAGGAGGGTAATTTTAACATAAATATTTTTTAACTCTCCTAAGAGGTTAAATTGAGGTTGTCCCACTACCTTTGGTAACATTAATCTTTCAGGGTATGGTGGTTCCCTAATCAACTAGGTAGGATGTGTGTCGATGGATGTGTTGTTTTGTGTTTCACCCGACATATTAGTAGGATGTTCAGCATCTTCAATAATGGGGGTTGTTGTATTGGATAAATACTATGGATTCATCCCTTCTTCATGCACAGAGGATGGAACATCCTCAATGATAAAAGGCTCCACTACCCTTCCTGATCGTAAGCGGATATCATTACAGGGTATAGGATTAATGGAGTAAGCAGGCATGTTGACAGTCTCAAACTGATGGACTTCTTTATTATTTGGGTTAGGGTTAGGTTGAGGAGGTAGTTGTGGTCGTATCGGCATATTGGGGACAACATTATTCTGGAGTTGCAGCTGCAACTACTAATACGGCTGAGGATATTGTTGAGGAGGGTATGGTTGGTGAGGAAACATTTCATGTGGAAGCTATTGAGAGGGTTGGTTATGGAGAAACTGGTACCTTGTATGGAAATTATTCCATCCAGGGGACCAAGAATTTTGTTGGTTTGGTGGCTGTGGTGGCTGTGCCTAGGGGTTCCAAGAGTTAAAATTATGCATTGAAGGTTGAGAGGGGTACCATTGAGGATTAGAATAAGATGAAGGGAATTGTGTATTCATATGCTGCATATTATTCCAATTATTCATGTTATTCAAAAATGGAAACAAGTCTGAAGTCATACCTTGATTTCGAGGATGTCAGGGCTTTTTCTGTGCAATAAAGTAAGCCGGTTCCACATCTGGAGTTGATGCCTGCAGAAAATCCTTTACACGAGGTAGTGAAGGGCATTCTTTTGTGTCATGGTTTAGCTAGCACAACTGACACACTTCAACCTTGTCGAGTGGGCACTCCTTTAGAGGGTGGTTCTTCCTATATTTAGGGTAGAATACACCTAGTGTGAGATCATCTACTGCTTGTTTCTACTTTTCCCTCAGGACATGTATTTCCAAGGAGATGGAGCTCATCATTTCTGTTTTGAAATTTTCAAGGAGATTTCCTATCTTTGCACGGGTGGCTCCTCCATTAGATGAATTTTGTGTTCTGTCGAAGACATCACGTTCTAATTTATCCCATTTGTCCTCTTTGTTATTCGTGGAAGACCCCCTAGAATATATTTTGCATAGTTCCACAATCTTTTCAAAGGACTCCTTGGAGATATCCCCCTTTCCTAACAGCTTTAACATGTCTAGGAAATCATCCCTAATCCCATGAAGGAGGATTATTTTGAGCACATCTAACCCCATATTAGTCTGTCCAGCTCTCTGCACATTATATAAAATCCTTTCGACAAAATATTCCAGACTTTCGTCGTCCCTCTGTATCATTTTAAACAGTTCTTCTCTCTTATCCTTGGTATCGCAATACTCCTGATATTTCTCCAGGAACACCCGTTTCATCCTGTCCCAGTTAGTGAAAGTTCTACCTCCTAGGCTCATAAACCAACGTAATGCATTTTCCTTCAGAGTGGCATAGTTTCAGCTTCTGTGCATTGGTGGTGTAGTCATAGCTACGACAGAGGATGCTAAATTCGAAAAGAAATTCGTTCGGATCCTCTGTCGCTTTTGCATAAAAGCGAGGCAACACCGATGGCAATATATTTTTCATGGGGGATATCCCTTTTGGCTGTTGAATTGGGAACTAAAGTGTTGCAACCGTCCCTTTAGGTGGGGAATTACCCTCATGATGATGATTTTCTCCCATTACTTCTTCCTCTTCAGGATCACGTTTGTTGCTCATATCTTCCTCTGTTTTATCCTCTTCATCCTTTCACTGGTCATTAAATTTCTAGTGGAAATATGTCCAATCCTCTTCAGTCACAACCTTCCCATTAATTTGAGAGATCAAATCTCGGCCAGTCGATCATGTAGTACTAACTCTGTCTTCCTCCACAGAGGTATCCGAGGGTGTTGCAGCTCCTCGTCTGTTCTCCACTGTAGAGACTAACGCTGCCACTCCAGGGGTGACAGGGATTCTTCTAATAGGTGTTTCCTGATAGTGAGCCCCAGTAGAATAATTGGTTCTACCAACCAGGTTGTGAATGAATGTTCTTATTCCTAATGCTGGATTTTTCCCATGGCCTCGACCACCTACAACATTAGTTTTCTGTAGGGTTCTGGGATTTATAAGATGGTCACGCTGTACCCTTCTTGTATTCATGCAACCCAAAACATGTAAACTTAAAAACAAACTGAAGAAGGATGAATAAATATAATTACTGGATGCAACTACTACTGTATCTAATACTTATCCTCCCCGACAATGGCACCAAAATTTTGGGCACCCTATATGCAAGTTAATTAAAGCCAACATACAGAGTGTTCAATATAAATTGTCAACCCAGGGAAGTCTCTTATTTCAAGGATAATATGCACTATATATGCTTTAAACCCTAAGTAGCTGATGCTGTAAGTAAATGATCCTACTTTCCTGTTCAGCCACACTCATCCCATAATCCACTTAATCTAATTTACTTTCTCAATAATGCAATCACAAGTACCTTCTTATGATTATTAATCTAGAATTAAAAGATTCAGGAAATAACATAAAGATTACTTTTGCAGAAAGTAAAATCCCTAATTACCAAACCATCTAAAGATCCATCCAACTATCCTGATTTAGTTATTCTAGAAATCCAAAGTACATGAATTAAATTCAGCTATTCTAGAAATTCAAAGTACAGGAATTAAATTCTCCAGTTATAAATGCGAAGGAACAAACTGCAAAGATCTAAAGAAAATGACAATTGAAATAACTAGGGATGAACAGGGCTGTTACAGCCATCACATAGTTGCATAAAAGACAGTTAACCTATACAATCGACTGACACACCACACCATTGCAGTTTTACAGGAGATGCAATTATTGATTATTCAAATGACACACAGTAAATCGATAATTGTTGCAGCTTATTGTAAATAAAGGAAGTTATCACAAAATCACACAACAGAATAAATACAATACCTAATTAACTTAGCAATCCCTGTGGGAAGGCGGGCCCAGCCTTCACACAGAGATGCTAGAAGTAACACACGTTAAAACACCGAGATCTGAAGAATCAAACTCCTTGTATTAAAAAGTGGCAGATGAGCATGCAACCTTAATCATAGCTAATACAATAAATTGGTTAAATTTTCAACACCCCCAACTCAAAATAGTTCCCAATATTTATACAATTACATTCATAACATCTTCCTACTATTATCAAACAGCCATGAAGATATCTGATCTTCAGGATGCCCTAATTATAATGAGTTGTTCCAGTCATGGCAATATGAGAGAAGAAGATATAGGGAAACTGTTATTCGAGCCAGAAATAATGATCATGATTAATTGAGAATATAGTACGTGGATTGCAGCTAATTTTGAGTAGCAGCACACTATTTCCTCCAAATCTGTCGTAGTCTATTGTAGCTACCCTTGTATAGCTCCCATGGAATAATACCCTTGGACCACGTTCTTTGGCCAACAATGGAATGGATGGCGATCAACTTAGCAATGAATGTCCATCCGTCCTTTGGCATGTTTGGCCCGCTACATTTGTATTTGTTACATCTCGAATTATCTTTATAAAACCACCATGTGTTAGCATAATTTAAGATGTAAATCCCCGATTACCACAATCCTAAGCATTAATAAAATAAGTCAATGATTAACCATACCTGTGTGACTTGAGGGACCAAGTGAAGGAAAAACATATGTTTAGCATGCACAATAGAGTAGGATGAGGCAAAAATAGGTACATAAGGGTGGTCAAAAAGGGGTCATTTATGGGCCCAACACTATTGGCTTCAGGTGGTCACTCGGCCACCAAGACTGCTAGAATACAGTGCTTGGATTTTTCCTCACAGGAGTGCTAGTCAATCGGTGGGGGTCGTTGCCCGTTTCCTCTAAGCAGCCAGCTACTTTGGGGTTCCCGTGGTACTCCTCATAATGAGTTTATGGGCTGATCCCAAGTACTTCCCATAGTTGAGGCAGTCAAGGACTTATGTCCTGAAAGACTACAAGTGTTTTTCTTAATGTAAATTATAAATTTTAATGGCTAGCTCAGCGTCATGAACTAAGTTTGTTTGTTTTATGTGGCATGGTTTGTGCGTATGTATTTTGTCGTTCTGTTATACTTATTGCCTGCTTAAATGGTTTATGAATATTCCACATAGTTCAAAACATTGTTGATGAAAGCAATAAATGATAAGCAGAAATTTAAACATGTACCATATTTGAATCTGAGCTATGATAGCCTGACTAGGTGACTTCCTTACACCTATATTTCTCTTCAACCAGGAAAGGGTGCTAGGTTCTCAACACAATGGGACTAAACTGATCCATATATCCTCAGGTCACCCCCTGGATGCAAGGTTGGTCAATAGGGAGGACGCGAATGCCATGATCCCCCCTGGGCCTACCACCCCCTCTACCTTCCAAGTCACCTGTTTTTAGTGGTTTGGAAAAATAATAGGTAAAGTGCATATTACTATATGAGCTTCACCCTTCATCTTATTCCAGAATACCCCAAAGGGTGATGACTAGGTAGAGGAGGAAGGGCTAGGAAAGATGTTAATTTCAACTTAAGAATTGAAACCTACAGTAATTTTTGGATTCAAGCTTCAAACAGAGTCATTAACCATTTAACCATTTAATTTAACAGTGATTTACACATACTGTAATAAAATAAACAGATACTGAAAGGAAATAGACACAGATTTGATGGATAGAGGCGGCTGAGCCACAATGACAGTCCCAAATATTTAAAAATATGAATCTGAGAGATAGATCGCTCTTTTAGGGGCAAATGTGGCGAGGGGTCACCAAATTTTCCCCAAAAATAGGTGAGGGGGTCACTCAGAAATTGCATACAGAAGCGATTTAGTTTCTGGGATGAAGTCGCACCTTTCAGGCCTGAATGAGCAACCTGGTCACACCTTTTTGTCCTGAATGAGCGACTTGGCCACACCTTTCATCCCGATAAGACCGACCTGGTCTGAAAGATGAAAAATTCTTGAACCTAAGCTAGATCTAGCTGATAGTAACTTGTACTGTGGCCAAATGGGCTCGGCTTGGCCTTGAGGAAGCTCGGTAGTAACTAAAAATGCAGGAAAAGATAGATCTAATCTAGATTTGAAAGAAAACTAAACTAGGGAAAATAAAAACTGAAATACAAAACTTAAATCTAGGGATCCTGTGGGATCGACCTGGCAGAGTCGCCAAAATCTGCAGTAGGGATTTCACCCTCACTACAGGCAGGAATGGTTCCCTTTCATATATAGGATGGAAGGGTAGGGTTCCTGTGAGAGTGGAATAATAGAAAGAAATAAATGGAAAATAGAATGGAATCCCTCTGCACACAAGGTTAGGGCTAAGCTCCACAACCCTGCATCAAACCGTTAGAAAACCAAAGGACTTGCAAACAATCAATGGAAACCTACAATAAAATGTTAAACAACAAACCTACAAACAAATAAGGTTAGAAAACTACAATCTAATCCAAGAAAAAACATAAAACACAAGTATACCTTCTCTAGTTGGAATGGGCCACCATGCCCTAGCTTGGGAGAGCACTTCTCAATGGATGGGGAGCTATGGCTCAATGGAGGAATGGAGGAGAGGGAGGGTGAATGACTTGAGAGGAAAAGGGTCTCAAGGCACTCACACGGGAAACATAATGATAGGGAGATGAGAAGTGAGTTGAGAGTGACCCCGACCCCTCTATTTATTTATTTTCTCAAGATTTTTAGAATTTTAAGCCCCTGGTCAGGGCTTTAGCCCCTTTTTGGGGATTTTAGCCCCTTTCACCCAAGTCTTAGCTCCTTTGGGGGTTTTAATATCCTTTGAGGGGTTTAAGCCCATATGAGAGCTATTTTAGTTCTTTTTATGGGCTTTTAAGCCCTTTTTCATATTTTTGAGCCTTTTTGAGGGTGTGGGGGTCAAATGAGGGTCGTGCATGGATGCCCTTGGGTGGTGTAGGTCATATAGAGCTTAGTGAGGGATTTTTTGGGTTAACAGTCCTGTCTCAGTTTTTAGAGCTAGTGCTTCTACTTCTCATGGTGAAGGGGAGCTTAAAAGTGTCTTTAGTCCATTCTCCATTAAGCTATCATTTACTTCTTTATTATTTAAATGCAAAGGGTTAATAGATGAAGTAACAGTAATAGAAACTCTATTTTCTAGGGGTGACGTTTTTTCCTATTGAGATCTGCTCGTTGCAGTGCTGATGAGTTTTCCATCGATGTGGTCCCCCATTATGGCCTACAATTTTTCGCCATATTGGGCCTTCCCATTTTCTATATACCTGTCAACCATCGGCTCAATTTGCGTATTCCCTTTGCCACATTTCACATTTTTGCCACCTTCTGTTATATAATGTAACACCCTGTTTTTGACCCTGTTTGCATTAAAATGTATATGTTGTATATATTGTAATTAATCATGGTGTGGATCTAAAGGTGAAATCCCCACCATTAATTTATCGTTTTATGTTCCGGTGATTAAAATCGTTTCCAAGGGTATACTTTGTGCTAGCCGGCACATTATAATTTTTACATCATGTAAATATGCAATTTAATTAAAAAAAACCCCAAGCAGCTATGTCTATCCAACCATAATGAAAAGGGCATGATTTCCTGAGGACAAGGAGGGGGGAATTTCTAACATTGGGAGCCACTGGGGAAAATCCAAGTGTCAATTAATAAACCCATTTAGTTGTCACCTATCTTTTGTCTTACTCACCCTTTATCCATTGTCTCATTCAACAACCTTTTTGTCTTATTCCTGTTTCAACTACCAAATTAAATCCTCTGATGTTAGTTGGGGAAGTTATTGCATGGACAGTGGTGTGGCATGACTGTAAGTCCTTTCCCACATGCACACTCCACCAAGGAGCACGTTCATGAGTCACATGGGAAGGAAGAGACCAAGACCGATTCTTCATATTTTTCTCACACGGAGAACTGGGGGGTGGCCTTACTTTCACGAATTTGATATGTGGGTTCTCATCTTCACAATTTCAGGTCTAGGACATTTTTCTCATCACCAGACATCCACATTGGGTTCCCTAAAAATGGATGGAGGTTTCACTGTGCGTGAATCTCCTTGTTGGATTTTGCTGTGTGTAGTTACCTTACAAGTTTTGTGGTTTGTATATACAAATCCATATCCATGCTGAGAGTCTGTTGCATCTGAATTCTCTTCCCAATCGGGCTGTGTCTTTCCCATTGTTTTAGTGGAGAAATCATGGATGTTGTTTTTCCCTATGATTGTGGGTTGTTGCTAAGTTGTTTTGGCCACGTTAGGGCCAAGAAAAACTCTAGGATTGTCTTGCTCATTCTGATCTAGGTATCACCAGTTTGGCTACAGTAATGTTTCCCTTTTTCTTCCCCAGAGTTGTGAATGGCTCGATTTTGCTGTGTGCATGTAGTGGTTAGTCTTTCAACTTTTTTGGAGTGGAAAAGAAGGCTTGGTCTACTTGATAAACCTGGTGTGTTTGAGAGCTGCATAGGCAGATCTAGAGGGTTGGATTTCTTCTCCCCACCCCCTAAATAGAATTGGAAGGGAAGTCAGGGCATGTGGGACTGTGCAGTAGAGAAGGGGCTGATTCCTTGTTTTGGGTGTGTGTGGGTGTCCTAGAAGTTAGGCTAGTTCTGGTGCAGGTGTCCTTGGCTCTTCAGTGAGCCCACTAGATTAGCAGTCAACTTTTCCTAGCTCCCTGATGGACTGATAAACCCAACTATGTTGGATTAGATGAGTTGTGTACCCCTTGCTACATGTGGGCCTGCCACTTTCCCCTTACCCCTTGTGGAATCACTGTTGGAGTAGGGTCCCACAGCAACAGGAGAAGCTGCCATTTTGGCGGATAGATAGTTTTAGCGAAGACATAAGAGATAAGGTAAAGATACGACGCCGTAGCATGTTTCTAGCTGCAGATCAGAGCCGAGAACTATGACTATCAGGGTAGAGAAGTCAAAGAAGACGACAATACCTGAGCGGCCGAGAAGAGAGAGCTCACCCACTGCATTCAAGGCAGCGACGAAGACAGGAGGACTTAGCTAGCCTCATAAAGGAAAAGGGGGAACGAGGCCAAGGTATTGAAGACAAAGGACAGAAAAGGAAGCGGCGCCCAGTACCCATGATCAGCGCCGAGAAGCGTGGAATACTGCAGAGAGCTGTGGTGTGATGGAAAGTGGCAGTTCGAGTACAGATAGACCGACTGTCACAGTTAGGGTTTTTGGGTTACTGTTGGGATAGGCCCACAGTGTTGTAATGGCGAGACCTTCGGGATGCCTATAAAGGGATGTAAATTGTATTGTAAAAGTTTAGCTAGTCGGATAACCTGTAGCTATTCAGACAGTTAGCCCATCTGAGAGTCCAGTAGTCTGTTAGCTCATAGTATTTTGTATTGTAATAGAGTCAAGCTCTGGTTCTGCTATTTAGTCCATAGTTACCTTACTGTAACCAGTAGCCGATTCTAGGAGTATGTATGTAACAATCCGCAGGGATTGACAGAGAGAGAGAGAGAGAGAGAGAGAGAATATTGTAAGAAGGAAATATAGAGAAAGAGAAGAGATCTAGGAGAGAAGGGCTCCCGGCAGTGAGTGCGGAGTTACCCAAAAGATCTCTAGCTGCACAATAGGTTGCAGCAGAACTGTGTACTCTCTCAAGACATAATAAACACAGTTTTGTGGACATAGCTTCTACCCTGGAAGTGAACCACGTAAAACCAGTGTGTTATGTGATTATTTCATGTGACTGTGCTTTACTTAGTTGATATCTGTTATCTGTTACATGAATGTTGTATCTCAGTTAGTAAATGTCTGTATTTCCTCATTCAGTGACAGTATTATTGAAGGTTAAAGGTGGATTTACATGTATCGAGCGTCTGCATATGAGTCCATCAACATTTGTTTCGGATAGTACTAAGTCATTATGTTAAAGTGTTTCTAGTATACTTACTCGGACAGTTAAGTATAAGTTGCGGTAGAGTGTGTTGAACTGTGGAAGTTCAAGTCAGAGTTTTAAATATCTTGTTGAAAGTTAGCCAAGTCATTTCACCCAATGAGATAGCCTTTGGACCGTGAGGGTCACAGTGGGCCGTACTACAGAAGATATCGCATTGACAGTAGGCTATATCGCACCGTCAGAGGAGATGTGGTGTGAGATATCATAGATAGTAAGAACTGGGGAGGGGAGAGTTTGCGTATCGTCCTAGTTGCTGAGATGCGATAGGAGTCCTCCCCATGTCAGAACCCATGAGTAAGAGAGAACCGCACGTCGTAGAGAGATCTCTCTAGTTAAGAAGAGCCATGAGACACTAGGATACTACAGAACCTGTTTGAGGACACCTGAGTCTTCGGCCAACCCATAAGATCACTTAGGGTGAGAATTCAGGCCGCTCTGCGGTCTGTTGCCGAAAGGGCCAGTGAGTTATGGGTGTTGTTGGCACATTATAAGTAAACTTGGGTCTACCCAAATAGCCAAAAGATGGTTCCATTGCCGACTTTGAACACATTATAGAGCTAATGTTCTGTTGGCATCCTACTAAAGAAGAACTCAACTAGTGGGTTGAGTCTACAGAAAGAGAATTTGCTGTGACAGAGAATAAGAGTCCTACGTTGAGTACAAAGGACTGGTTACAAAAACATATCTTCACTGATATACATACGATATTTTTTGCGACCTATGGAAATGAACTGTACGACTGGTTATCAAAGATGACTGATCAGAATATATTCAGAAAGAAAAGAAACATTGTGTGGACACCGGAGCTGATTCACACCTTGAAGAGCATAGACAATCCCATTACACGAGTAGTTGACTTCTGGCTTGTGAGTGTGCTAGAAGGCTTTGTTACAGAGTTTGCAGTTGAACAGACAAAAAGCTTCAACGAGGCTGAGCGGTACTTCTTCAAAGGATATCGTGGTAAGTACCTAAAATCTTTAAACTTGTCCATTAAGATGTTATTATATGAAAATGGAGTAATGGATATAGTTTCAGACCAGTAAGCTAAGAAAGTGTGATGTCACAAGAGTTTGAGAGTGATTTTGATGATATTGGATGTACACTTAGTGGCAAGAAATATAAAGTAGATTTCAGCTCTTCCATATTTGAAAAAAATTCAGATAATACTAAACAGCAGAGTCATAGTAATACAGAAAGAACAGAAGGGGGTATCCCTTACCGCCCTTATACCCCACAGAAAACAACCAGGACTCAGAACAATCCCATAGAAACTCCATCTAGTAGTTCACCCACAGCAAATACTACCACTACATCACCTACATCTACACCGCCAAGTGGTAGTAACATAGCAAATCAGCATCCACCACGTAGAAATAGAATGGGGGATGACATGAAGTTACCTACCTTTAAGGGTACAGAGGCAAAAGACCCAGAGCAGCACTGGTTTTTATGTGAAGCCATGTGGACCTTTAAAGGAATCCACGATGATAATATTAAACTTGTACATTTGGTCACCACACTTAGGGAATGATCCTTAACATGGTATATGAAGTATACCTCAGCGATACCCAGAACATTTATACAGGTCCGGACTGCCATGATTAAAGAATTTAAGAAGCCCAAGTCCAAATCATAGTGTATCACAGAGCTCAAAGACATTAAACAATTACCTACAGAGTCATTATGGGACTTTGATCAGAAATTCAAAGATCTCATAGACCAAGTTAGCTTTGAGTTTGCATCGGAGCAGCATAAGGAAAGGTTCATCGCAACACTGCTCCCGTATATTAGACATCCACTAATGCAGCAGAGACTCTGTACACAGGATGAAGTGTTGGAGATGGCAATGAAACTAGAGGCATCACCTCTAGCTAAGACCAGTATAGGTATGATAAACTTGCAAAACCAGTTAGCAAATCTCACGTTACAGATGCATGAGATTAGAAAAGGAAAAGAGATTGCATAAGACATATGGTGCATCAAGTGTAAAGCACAAGGCCATACTAAAGATAACTGTCCAATATTTGTTGAATACTTAGCAAGTGGGGCTCCTAACCCCTTAGCATAAAATCAAGGGCCATGGTGTGAACTATGCAGAACAAGAGGACATCCACCTCAGCAATGCCCTATACTTCAGAAGTATATACAGATACCTAAGAACTTATACTGTACCTTCTGTAAGTCAGTAGGACATGAATACCATACCTGTAGAGCCTATGATATCATGGTCGATAGAAAACATGACTTGTATAGAGTCCAATCAGAGACACCGGGTCTAGCAATAGGACCACAACATGAACAGGCTCTTATAGGCCATCGAGGAGGATTCAGAGGACGAGGCCATGGAGGAGGCTTTGGCCATGGAGGAGGCTTTGGCCATGGTGAAGGCTTTGGCCGTGGTCATGGAACGATTACTTGTTACAACTGTGGAGTTGTAGGACATTATGCTAGGGACTGTCAGAGCCCTACTACAACATGTAATTATTGCAAATCTTACAATCACGCTATAGAAGAATGTCCTACCTTGATAGCCAAGATCAGGGAAACTAAGCCAGCGGTACACCAGAACATTCAGCTTATCGCTGTTGAGCAGAAAGAGCCAGAACCAAGAGTCAACATTGTGACTCGCAGTGGTGCTTCCACTAGTGGGACATCGCAGGATAGTGAAAAGAACACAGGACTGGAGTGGGTACGAAAAGATACTAATAAATCAACACCACTCGACCTGCAGAAGAATAAAGAAACATTTCAGGAAGCTAAAATTTTCTTTAATGAACCTATACAATCAGGACCCCAGGTACAACCTTCTAGGGGCATACCATAGCAAACAACTTGTGGCCTTATTCCTGTGGAGACATCGCAGGCTACCACATCAGGAAGATGCGATGAGGATGAGTCGACAGGAAGTGTACAATCCTTCCTGCGGAGTTGCTTGAAACTCGTAAGAAATGAGAAAGCTATCAGAGAGATTCAGTGCATCATAGATCAGTATCTGCCATCTTCTTCCGTGAGCAGTACGCAGCATGTTGTTCATAACATTATGGGCCATACAAGAACATGAAGAGAGATGCGACTCACAGCACAAGTTGGAGAATTTGAAATGGATGAGGTAATCCTAGACTTAGGATTAGAGGTAAATGTTCTGACTAAGCAGACATGGGAACAGATGGGTAGCCCCAAGTTAACCATATCACCTATCCATCTGCGACTAGCCAATCAACAGAGGGTATTTCCACTGGGTCGATTACCGCAGGTGCCAATTGACATTGACGGAGTTTGTAGCTTCATGGACTTTGAAGTTATAGAAATCATTGGCGATAGTAGACCGTATCCATCTCTAATAGGTATTGATTGGGAAATCGATAACATGGCTGTTATCGATTTAAAGAAAAGACAAATGACCTTTGAGGATACACAGATCCAGGTCATTGCACCGTTGGATCCTTTTCAGGGTCCTAGATATATTGAACCTATCTAAGCATAGGATGAGGCGCATAGTATGGAGAGCCTCTATCAGATGACCACCAATCAAAGTGACTACATCAACCCAACCGTAGAAGGAAATATCAGTTGGCGATGTGACAACTCATGCACATCGAATTCAGATGTTGGTCTAGAGAACTGGAAGAACAGACTTTATGAAGTCTCAGCTCACAGATGTGCATATCTGACTAAATCACTGCGATGGATCGGAGCAGAGCTTAAGGATATTCCATCGTTTGATGGCTTAGCATATGTCAATGACTTTTTATACCATTTTGAACAAGAAATTCCTCACGAGCAGAGGATGTCAGCGATTGACCTTGCAGTAAGAGCAACACCTGCAAGATGGTGGCAGGAACATAGAGAACATATCGCGTCATGGGATGACTTCAAGAGATTGATGACAATCAGGTTCTCTAATAACAAGGAGTATCTACAGCAGAGGTACACAAGAGAAAGTTACCCTAGGTCACACATTCAGAGTTGTGAATAGAATTGGTCAGAAATTCCCGAGGATGAATGGGTTCACCGATTGATTCACACTTTAGATCCAATTCCAAAGAATTGGTACACTGAGATAGAGTTGCGCAGGAGAACAACTACATGGCCACTTATGATAGACAGCTTTGAACTCACTTTCGCTTTTGAATCTGAGTACCCAAGCATTAATAAGGCTTTAGACGTTATAAATATTAAGATATTTGAGGACTGTACCCTATCAGTATCATCTCAACCCGAGTGGGCCATCCAGTTAGAAGATGCGCTCGAGTGTTATAAATTTGCATCAAAACCAAAGGAGGAGTATGAGGATCCTCGTAACATCAACATCCTCGAGTCAGAAGGCACTCGCGATGTTGATGGACCGAAGCTAGAGACTCCAGCTATCACCGAGCCTATCAAGATTAAGAAGATCAACATTGGCATAGACACAGAACCAAAGTTTGCATCCATTGGAGACTATTGGAACGATGAAATGGTAGGACAGATTGCAGATCTGTTACATGACTACCAAGACTTATTCCCCACTAAGTTCATAGAGATGAAGGGAATAGTTGGATACTTGGGAGTAATGAGGATACCATTGAAAGAGGATGCTAGACCAGCTAAGCAGCGTCCATACAGATTAAATCCTTGGCATAAATAAAAAGTTAAGGATGAGATCGATAAGATGCTAGCAACAGGCATCATTGAGCCAGTGGAAGAAAGCGAATGGGTTAGTCCCATGGTCGTACAAGAGAAGAAAACCAAAGGAGAAATCAGAATCTGTGTCGATTTGCGCAAACTCAATGATGCATCACTTCATGACCCATTCCCGACACCTTTTACTGATGAAGTTCTAGACAATGTGGGAGGACAGGAGGTCTACTCCTTCACCGATGGCTTTTCAGGCTATCACCAGATCAGAATCCATCCAGAAGATCGATCTAAGACCACTTTTGCGACAGAATGGGGCCCATTCCTATATACGGTAATGCCCTTTGGTCTTAAAAATGCACCAGCTATCTTTTCAAGAGTAGTATTTGTTGTATTTAAAGAATACATCCAAAAATTCTTAGAAGTCTATTTTGACGATTGGACTATATTTGGATTAATCGACAAACATATAGGTGATTTAAGACTGATGTTAGAGAAATGTAGGCAATACCAGATTTCTCTAAACTTGAAAAAATGTATATTTTGTGCGCCACTTGGTATTTTGTTGGGTCACATTATTTGTAGACAAGGCTTGATGGTAGATCCTGCAAAGATTGCCATCATTGTAAATCTTCCAGCACCCAACTCAGTCAAGCAATTGAAAATAGTACTTGGTCATACTAGGTACTATAGAAAATTTATCAAAGGTTATGCAAAGATCACAACACCTATGGAAAAGCTGTTAAAGAAAGATGTAAAATTCCTATGGAATGAGGAATGCCAGAAAAGTATAGACACCCTTAAAGAGAAGATGGTTACAGCACCCATCTTAGTATTCCTAGACTGGACCAAGGGATTTCATGTACATGTGGATGCATCTGGCATTGCACTGGGGATCGTCTTAACCCAGCCAGGAGAAGGAGGTATCGATCACCCTATCGCATACTCAAGAAGAAAACTATCCACCACAGAAAAGAACTACACCACTATGGAAAGAGAAGGATTAGCCATGGTGTATGCTCTATAGAAATTCAGGCACTACCTGCTAGGTGCCTCATTCAAGATGTTCACTGACCACTCCACTTTGAAGTACTTGGTTAATAAGCCAGTGTTAGGGGGCGAATCTGCAGATGGTTACTCCTATTTCAGGAGTATGATTTTGAAATTATTGTCAAACCAGGGAGATTAAATGCCGGACCAAATCATCTATCACGGATAGACTCAGGAGAAGAACCAAATAAACTAGAGGACAACTTGTCTAATGCACAGTTGTTTTCTATTCAGATCGCAGATGAGTACTATGCTGATATTATTTACTTTCTCACTATAGGATGGGCACCTGTTGAGTTTACCAAGCAGCAAAAGAAACAGCTAGCTGTCAAAGCAGCAGACTTCACTTTGATTGCAGGACAATTATATAAGTTAGGTCCAGACGAAGTCCTGCGCATATGCATCATGTCGCACGAGAAAGAGGCCATTATCAGAGAAGCACATTCTGGTACCGAAGGAGGTCATTTCGCAGGAAAGCTGACTGCACAGAAAATCCTGACCGCAGGATTATGGTGGCCTACTTTGCATAAGGATACTAAGGAATTTCGCAGATGCTACGATATCTTCCAGAGGGTAGGAAAAACTTCGCGGAGAGATGAAATGTCACTGCGACCACAGATTACGCTGCGGGCATTTGACAAGTGGGCTATAGATTTTGTGGGTCCTATCAACCCACCAGGAAAACAAACTGGTGCAAGATACATCATCACATGAACAGAATACCTCACCAGATGGGTGGAGGCTAAAGCAGTAGGGAATTGTGATGTTGCTATAGCTGTACAGTTCCTCTTTGAGAACATCATCAGTATATTTGGATGTCCAGTAATTTTGATGAGCAATCAAGGCACCCATTTCTTGAACCACACTATTGAGGCCTTGACAGAGGAATTTCAGATACAGCACCATAAGAGCACTCCCTACCACCCACAAGCTAATGGTACGGTGGAGGCCTTTAACAAGAATCTAGAAAACGCTCTTACTAAGATCTGCAACAGCCAAAGAAATGATTGGGACCTCAGGGTTAATGCTGTGTTATGGGCTTATAGGACTACATGCAAGAAACTTACAGGACATACACCTTTCATCTTGGTGTATGGACAAGAGGCTGTTATGCCTATGGAATATATTATGCCCAGTCTAAGAATTGCTCAGATCACCAGGATGACAGACACGGTTACGACGAATGAAAGGCTAGCACAGCTGCTTGCCTTAGAGGAAGACAGGTTCATCACAAGATTCTATCAGAAAGTGCAGAAGGCACGAGAGAAAGCTTGGCATGACAGGCATGTAAAGAATAATATTTTTCAGATAGGAGACCTAGTCCTCCTCTACGACAGTAAGTTTTTGAACTTTGCAGGAAAATTCAAGACGCATTGGTTAGAGCCATACCAGATCCAATAAGTTATAGATGGAGGTGCTGTTTAGCTCAGCAAACTGAACGGGGAGCTTCTTCCCACTTTCATTAATGGCAGTAGGCTTAAGCTTTACAGTGCTAGCCACTCCAGATCCTAGCCTTAACTCTGATAGATATGAGAGTGCAGATGTCCAGTGTAGTTGAAAGGAGGCATCACACCGGTAGTTAGTCTACACCGGCAGGTAAAAAGCATTCGCATAAGGAGAGTTTTTTTGTTGAAAAAAAAAACTGTTAAGTTTGTTTTGCACAGGTGATGCGGTGTGACATCGCGGTAAGGCGATGATTCCCTGTGCCACATAGTCACTTTCGAAAAGACACAGAGGGCCAGTCAATTCACCTTCTGACAGGCAGTTAATGAAGAAATGAATGGTATACCTTACTGTAGATTTCGCAACAACATCATAAATTTTCCAGATCTAGTAAATCTTCGACGAGACCAGGGCCTGCACACCAGTTTCGAGGGGAATTTGATTGGATTTCAGCATTTAATAAGGATCGGGATGATGGCTGTGGTCTCGTCCATGCAATTAATACCACTGATGGGTTCAGCTTAGATGACCATTGCGTCCGGGATTATAGCCTTCAGCATAAAAGCATAGATCATTCATTCAGGACGGCTACTTTTGCAAGATCTGAGAGCTATAGAGTAAGTTGTTAAGTTTTCCCTGTGCAGAGCTAATTTCGTTACAGAGTGGTGTGATTTTCCTATTTCGCAGCCATTGCCAATCCAAAGTATTGCACCAAGTGGGTTATGTCCGAGGAGGAACCTTTAGAAGACATTTTGAGACGATTCGAGCATGGAGGCCTTGTGTCCGCTATGGCGACACCACCCAAGGGTATGAAACCAAGTTCATCATGGGCCAGATAGCTACCAAGGATGAGGAGTCAAGCTCAGACAGTAGACGAGTCCAGCCTAGAATAGCGAAAAAATAAAAGGAGGAAAGTAAAAGTGAGAAATAGAAAGATAAGGCCAACTCGGATGGCTGTGCATGTGGAGTTTCCTAGAATATCTCATGGAAGGAAAAAGAGGATCAAGAAACAGGCATCCGAGAAGCAGAAGAAAAAAAAAGGACAAAGGAAAGGAACAAAGGTTCTCAGAATGGAATTCAAGGCCTATATAGTTTGTGTGAAAGGATCCAGACTGAATGAACTATTTGAGAAAGCCAGAAGATACAGATTTTCCTTGTGATAAAAGTTCTAACCCAGATAAAGAGGAAAGGATATCTGTGGAAGGCTTCTCAAAAGCTTAAGATCCTTCCAAGAGTTGCTGACCCAAGAAACAGAAAACCTATAAGCAACTCTGGAGTATATTAGGTCTCGCAAGCGACGAGAGTGAGAGCATGACAATGAGGGGAGGAAAGATAAGAGAAACCAACGAAATAAGTTACAGAAACTATGGAGAAAGAAGTCACAGGACTTCGGCAGAAACTTACGAAGACTTTGTAGGAAGCCAAGGAGAAATTACAGCAAGAGAATCCCATTGTTAGTGGCTCGAGGATGAGCCACAAGTAAGTGTTAGGGGACTGTTGGAGTATGGTCCCGCAGCTACAGGAGAAGCTGCCATTTTGGCGGATAGATAGTTTTGGTGAAGATATAAGAGATAAGGTAAAGATATGATACCGTAGCATGTTTCTAGCTGCATATCAGAGCCGAAAACTGTGACTATTAGGGTAGAGAAGTCAAAGAAGACGACAGTACCTGAGCGGCCGAGAAGAGAGAGCTCACCCGCTGCATTCAAGGTAGCGGCGAAGACAGGAGGGCTCAGCTACCCTCATAAAGGAAAAGGGGCAACAAGGCCAAGGTATTGAAGATGAAGGACAGAAAAGGAAGCAATGCCCAGTACCCACGATCAGCGCCGGGAAGCGTGGAAGACTGCAGAGAGATGTGGTGTGATGGAAAGTGGCAGTTCGAGTACAGATAGACCGACTATCACAGTTAGGGTTTTTGGGTTACTGTTGGGACAAGCCCACAGTGTTGTAATGGCGAGACCTTCGGGCTTCCTATAAAGGGATGTAAATTGTATTGTAAAAGGTTAGCTAGTCGGATAACCTGTAGCTATTCAGACAGTTAGCCCATCTGAGAGTCCAGTAGTCTGTTAGCTCACAGTATTTTGTATTGTAATAGAGTCGAGCTCTGGTTCTGCTATTTAGTCCATAGTTACCTTACTGTAACCATTAGCCGATTCCAGGAGTATGTATGTAACAATCCCCAGGGATTGACAAAGAGAGAGAGAATATTGTAAGAAGGAAATATAGAGAAAGAGAAGAGATCTAGGAGAGAAGGGCTCCCGGCAGTGAGTGCGGAGTTACCCAGAAGATATCTAGCTGCATAGTAGGTTGCAACAGAATTGTGTACTCTCTCAAGACATAATAAACATAGTTCTGTGGACGTAGCTTCTACCCTGGAAGTGAACCACGTAAAACCAGTGTGTTATGTGATTATTTCATGTGACTATGCTTTACTTAGTTGATATCTATTATCTATTACATGAATGTTGTATCTCAGTTAGTAAATGTCTGTATGTCCTCATTCAGTTACAACATTATTGAAGGTTAAAGGTGGATTTACATGTATCGAGTGTCTACATATGAGTCCATCAACGTTTGTTTCGCACAATAGTAAGTCATTCTGTTAAAGTGTTTCCAGTATACTTACTTGGCCAGTTAAGTATACGTTGAGGTAGAGTGTGTTGAACTGTGGAAGTTCAAGTGAGAGTGTTAAATATCTTGTTGAAAGTTAGCCAAGTCATTTAACCCAGTGAGATAGCCTTTGTACCGTGAGGGTCGCAGTGGGCCGTACTATAGAAGATATCGCGTTGACAGTAGGCTATATTGCACCGTCAGAGGAGCTGCGGTGTGAGATATCATAGATAGTAAGAACCGTGGAGGGGAGAGTTTGCGCATCATCCTAGTCACTACGATGCGATAGGAGTCCTCCCCATGTCAGAACCCACGAGTAAGAGAGAGCCGTGAGACACCAGGATGCTACAGAACCTGGTTGAGGACACCTGAGTCTTCGGCCAACCCATAAGATCACTTCGGGTGAGACTTCAAGCTGCTCTATGGTCTGTTGTCGAAAGGGCCAGTGAGTTAGGGGTGTTGTTGGCACATTATAAGTAAACCCAGGTCTGCCCAAATAGTCAACAATCATGCTCAGCTCAGGGGTGGCAATGTTGCTAAGAGGTAGCACACTAGCCTATGGTTGGGTGGAACATTGTAGCGACATAGTTGGTTGCAAGGTGTCCTTCTTCATAAGATAAGTATTCTTGTGCTTAAATCCTTGCAAATGCATTTGATAATGAATTATAATGAACATGCTGAATGCTTGAATGTATGGTTTTGCTTCCACTGTATGATGAATAATTATGCATCTATGCATGTTTCACTTCAATGCATTTCAATTTTTGTCATTGTAAGTTCATGGGAATGGTTGCTCGGGTAGATAGCAGCTGTGGTAGCGTCCTCTTCATCAGTCAGAGGGTTGGGGATGTTATAGTGTGGTATCAAAGCACACATTTCAACATGGGCCTCAATGGGACATGAAGAAGCAGTGACAGAGGCAAGGTTACCCTCTGCCCAGCAGAGGAAAAATGTGAAAGATAGGAAAATTTCAAAAAAAAAAAAATTAAGTATAGAAAATGTTAGATGACTTAGTCTAAAGTTCATCCAATACGTCAGATGACTTAGGTGAAATCCCATCCGATACATCGGATGAATTGAGATGAGTCCATCCGATAGAGAAACCCAGCAAGAAAAAAATTTCAAAATTTTTCGAAGTGTTAAAATTATCGAATGATGTTTGCTGAAGCCAGTCGATATGTTGGCTCAATTAGTTGGAGGATCCAAATTTCTCAGTTGGGAGGAGTCGAAGGTTTCGGCTAGGTGGATCCAAGGTGTCAGAAAGGCTCACCCAAAGGGAGCCAACACAGTGGCGGAAAGAGGAAGATAAGAAGAAAAATTCGCAAATTTTTCTAAGTATAGGAAATCTCGGAAAAGAATAGAAGATCGATCAGCTGATGTGCATCGAAAGATAGAGGAATATCAAGACGATGTGCATTGGAATATAGAGGAAGATAGAGTCGATGTGCATCAGAAGCTAGAGGAAGATTGAGCCAATGTGTATCGAAAGATAGAGGAAGATCGAGCCGATGTGTATCGGAGGATAGAGGAAGATTGAGCCGATGTGCATCGGAAGATAGAGGAAGATTGAGATGATGTGTATCGGAGGATAGAGGAAGATCGAGCCAATGTGTATCAAAATATAGAGGAAGATCGAGCCGATGTGCATCGAAAGATAAAGGAAGATTGACCCGATGTGCATCGAAAGACAAATGAAGATCGGTCCACCGAGGTGTTGGAAGAGTTGTTAACTAGTGACCCGATACATTGGATGGCTAGTTGGGAAGGGATCAGATTAGATGAAAAAAAATCTGAGTTTTTATTTTATTTTATTTTATTTTTCAGTTGGAAAAGCAGATTTTCAGCAGTTTTCCAGTGGATTTACAGGTTCTGAAAAGGCAAAAAATGGTAGCGATCTTATGCGCCATATTGCGTGAAAATTAAATATTTACAAAAAGAAAGGGGGAAAACCCCCTTGACCCCCGTCGCCCCCCTAAGACCGTCGTTCTTGGTGAAAAGAAAATTATGATTTTGACAAAGTTGCCAATATAGTGTTGTCCAAATCCAGGCAAATAATTATGAACTTATGATATTGTTATGCAGCTAACAGTTGTGTTTATTAACACATTGTGTAGAAGTGTAGTCACCTTCAGAGGCAGCATTCCACATAGAGCAGTTTTCAAAAAAAAAATTGTTCTTAGTTGGGCCAAGATGAGGATCAACGACATGAATGATGCATAGGATCCCTATGAGTTTGAGGAAGATGCTATGGGAGAAAATGTCAGAGTTGGGAATGATGAGACAAAGTCCAATGGGAGAAGATTTCAAGATACTCCCCCAGATTTTGCAGCCACCATGAGGAGCCTAAGGGTGGATTTGCAAAATTGCATAGAATAGAATGAAATGATGTTTAAGGCTCAAGAAGATCAAAATCATATAAATCCAGCTATACTACAAAGTTTGGTAGATACCCAGGGACAAATAAAATATGGGCATCAGAAAGCTAATATAGAAAAAATCAAAAGTAGCGCTAAGGGAGATTCCTGTAAAAGGTCCCATGTATCCAGGAGGGCTTCTAGGGACAGGAGGAATACTTCAGAATGGCCTACCTGTGGGTCATCTGATTCTAAAAAACCCAGTGGGGATTCAAGCTCTCAATCGCTTAAAAATAAGAGAAGGAGATGTTACAAGAACAATTCACGATATGAATTCAAAAAGGCAAGGTCTCCTACTTTTAATGGTGAGGTCAAGACTGGTCAAGAAGCTGAGGCTTGGCTTCTTGGGATGAGGAAGTATTTCCAAGTCCAGGACTACTACGAAAATACAAAAGCAAGGGTAGCTATATTCAATTTGACTAGAAGAGCATCCATATGGTGGGAACACCACAGACAAGTAAAGAAGGTTAATGAAAGAAGAATTGTGTCGAAACAATTCAAGAAATACTTCAAGCAAAAGCACCTCTCTGACAGGTACTATGATGATAAGATTAAAGAATTCCATGAGCTGATATTGGGACAGTAGACCATGGAAGAGTATGCCAATAAGTTTTTGGAACTATTGAGGTATGTCAGGTACATAAAATATGAGAAGGTGAAGATCCATCATTTCCTGAGTGGCTTTCCTCAGTCTTACAAAGACAGAATCAATTTTTATGAACCTAGAACTCTTGAAGAAGCAATAAGGAAGGCTAAGTATTTCTATGAGAAAATCATAAGTAAACTTGATTACCATAAGACATGGAAGGACAAGAATAATGAGAAGTATGACCAAAGGAAGAAAGGTTTCAAACCTTCTAACTTTAGGAATTAGTAGAAGCATCCATCCCAAGCTGCGAGTAAGCCAGCTGGAGTGGTGGGAGAGAAGCCAAGAGATCCGCAGCAGAACATAGAACCTCTCCAATGTTGGAAATGTGGAGGACCCCACATGCACAGGAATTGTCCACTCAAGAATGAGAGTGCAAGACCAGCTTACAACATTCAATACGCAGAAATAGTGGGTCAAGTAGTAAGGGTTGTCCCTAGGATTTATGCAGCACTGGAGGACTGCTAGGCAGATCACCAATCAATTGTGGTTGAAGTTGCAGGTAAGATTGCTGAGCAATATGTTTCTATTTTGATTGAACTTGGTTCTACTCACAGTTACATTACCCTTAGAGTAGTGGATATTTGTACTTTTAAGAAAGTAAAGCATATAAAATCTTGGTTAGTTCAGCTAGCCACTGGAACTAAGAGAAAGGTTAGTGAAGTGGTAGAGAAATGTCCATTAGTCATGAATGGATTGGTCACTTGCATAGATATGAATGTTATACCACTTGGTTCCTATGATGTCCTTGCTGGTGTGGAAATTGAACCAAGGTGTTAGAACAATTACACTCACAACAATTGCCAATTACACATGCAAATTACACACAAAGGAGAATGAATATGGAGCTGAACACTAATTTGTATTGAATAAGTGTACAATAGCCAACTCTGTGAAGTCATAGGCTACCACAATAAATAATTACATGAGAGATTCAAATGCATGAAGATGCCATTCGAATTTGGTCAAAAGCAGGCTTACTAAATCTAAGCAAATCCCCCATAGGTGCATAAAGTAGTTTCCAAAACTGTCTAAGAGCTCACGAATTGGAAAAATCAATTAGGCAAGCTAATAGGTGGTGGAAGGAAAACTCATACATGCTTTTCATAGGAGAAAAGAGTGGAGGATGTTGAGGACAAAAAACAAGTTAACTTCACCCAGTCAAACTTTCCCAATTGCCTTAAAACTCAGAAAAAACAAACAATAAAGCATAAAAAGTAGACATGCGCTAGGGAGGCCAGGAATAACTCAGATTTGATTCCAAGAGGTTTCCCAAGTGCTCCATGACTCAAATTTAGCAAGTTTGACCACTATGGATGTGTGGAGGACAACTTGCATAAGGTGGAACATGGAAACTAGGCAAATAAGACAAAAATTGGATTAATTAATGTCTAAGGTAGATAACTATGGGTTGATTATTCTAACACCCCCCCTTAAGCCTGAATTATGAGTAAAATATCAGAAAATTATTGGGCCTAGAAACAAGGCTTAGTCACCCTTTACATACTGCATGCCATTTAACCAAGGAAAGAGGCAAAAACCCAGTGGGAAAAATCCTCCCTTAAACATGGACAGTAAAACAAAATTTGGAAATATTGTCATCACTCATGCTTCACAGCATGATCAACAATCCCTGGTAGTGATTTGAGATTGTTGAATGTCTTCTCACAAAAAAATTTGGTGAAGATATCTGCTACTTGTTCTGAAGATGAACAGAAGAGTAGGTGAATGGTGCCATCATGCACAAGCTATCTGATGTAGTGCATATGGATATCAATGTGTTTGGTTCTCTGCTTCTGAACTGGATCATTGTAGATTCGAATGGTACTCTGATTATCACAGTAGATAGTAGTTGAGTATTCTGATTCGAAGCCACACTCTCCAAGTAACCCCTGCAACCATAAACATTGAGTTGCTGCATTTACAACTCTTCTGTACTCTACTTCTGTAGATGAGAGTGCAATGGCACTCTGTTTCTTGCTTGACCAGCTAATTGTCCCTTCTGCAAGCATCAACACATATCCTGATGTTGACTTTCAATCTGTGCTACCACCTACCCAATCACTATTAGTAAACCCAATCAAATCAAGATCAGATTTATCTTTGTAGAAGATCCCATGAGTCCTTGTTCCCTCAACAAAGTTAAGGATCCTTTTGGCTGCTCTCCAATGGATATCATGAGGCTGATCCATGTATCTAGAAGCCACACTTACTGCATAATAAATATCAGGTCTAGTATGTGTAAGATACAACAAACATCCAATCAATTGCCTATACAGTGTATTGTTTACCATAGGTGAAGAATAGGCTTCTTCAAGCTTAACTCTTGAAAGGAAAGGAGTCTTGCTTGGCTTGCAATCCTTCATTTTGAATTTGTTCAGCAAATTCAAGGCATACTTGGACTGATTTACTTTGATTCCTTCTTTGGTTTGAGCAATCTTGAGCCCCAAAAATTAGCTCAATAAGCCCAAATCTATCATTGAGAAGGCATGGTTCATTGCATCCTTCAAGGAGGCAATTTCATCCTTTGAGCTTCCTGTAATGAGAAGGTCATCAACATAAAAAACAATGATCATTAATGAACCATGAATCACCTTCAAATAGACATTTGAATCTGATTTGCATCAAACAAAATTCAGTGACAGCAGAAAGCTATCAATCTTGGCATACCAAGCCCTAGGGGCTTGCTTAAGCCCATACAATGACTTCTTTAGCCTGCACACAAGAGATGGGTTAGTAGAAAATCCTTGAGGCTTCTACATGTATATCTCTTTAGTGATATATTCATTGAGGAAAGCACACTTCACATCCATGTGGTGCACCTCCCACTGCTTTGAAGCTGCAATGGCTAAGGCTAGCCTGATGGAGTCCATCTTTGCCACTGGTGCAAAGGTCTCATTGTAGTCTATGCCATGAACTTGTGAATAGCCCTTGGCTACCAATATGTCCTTGTACTTTAGAGTTGAACCATCAGCAGCAAATTTGGTTTTGTACACCCACTTACACTGAACTAGCTTCCTCCCTGGGGGAAGATCAACCAGCTCCCAAGTGTTGCTCTTCTGGAGTGAGCTGAACTCTTCTTCCATGGTTGTTTTCCATCTTGGATAATTTGATGCATCTTCATATTTCTATGGATCTGATTCAACCATCAGATAGCATTTCTCTGCAAACATAGGATCTTTCATGCACAGAACACTCTCAAACTGAGATCTAGTCCTCCTAGGATCATTAGGATTTCCAGCTAGTTCTCCAGCTGCATGAATTGTATTGGATGCCCATTTTGGTATTGTAGGACTGTTAGGATCTGCAATTAAATCATCATTATCAGACATATCATAGTCATCATGTTCAAATATCTCTTCACTTACATTCAGAGGTTTTGGTGGTGAAGAGGATTCTCCAACTTCCACTGCTGCTAGGGGCTCTTCTTGAAACTAAACACACCTTTCAATGAAGGATTTGTTTGTGCTCAAATTGATCAGCTTGTACCCTTTTGAATCTTCAGAGTACCCAACAAATAGACACTCTTGGATATGGGGCTGCAAAGCCTTCCTCTTTTCTGTTGGAATTCTAGCCCAAGCCCTTGAGCCAAAAATCTTGAAATGGGTCACATCTAGCTTGTGCCCACTCCATGCTTCGAAAGGAGTCATACCATAAAGCTGTTTATGAGGCACCCTATTCTGGATATAGGATGCACAATTTATAGCTTCGGCCCAAAACTTTGGTGGCAAAGTCTTAGCCTCAATCATGCAGGTTTCCATCTCTTTCAGTGATCTATTTTTCCTCTCAGCAACACCATTATGCTGTGGTGTGTAAGGGATAGAATGCTGCAAATGAATACCTACATCTGAATAATATTGAATAAACTCAGACTTAACATACTCACCACCATTGTCAGATCTGAGGACCTTGAGTTTCCTCCCAGACTGTTTTTCAACCAAAGGCTTAAAGACTTTGAAGAGGCCAAAAACTTCAGACTTGTGTTTCAGGAAGTAAACCCAACAATAATTGGAAAAGTCATCTATGAATGTCAATGCATATTTGGCCTCACTCATTGACATATGAGGAAATGGGCCAGCAATATCACTGTGGATCAACTCAAGAGGTGCAAAGGTTCTCTCATGACTAGCTTTCTCAAATTTATGTTCTAGGTGTTTTCCTAAGATGCAACCTTGACAGACTCCTTTGGAAAACTTAATCTTTGGGAACCCTATGACCATTTCTTTTTCACTAAGATTAGAAAGATACTTGTAATTTAGGTGGCCAAATATTTCATTCCAAAGCATGCTTTCCTCATTAGCATGAATCAGAAGAACAGAGGGGTTTGAGTAGGGTAGGAAGTGTGAGAACATGTATACCTTCAAAGTATGATTTGCAACTCCTTTTGCAATGACTTTACCACTTGAGATCTCTGTGATCTCAACTTCATCAGGGGATAATATGACCTTCTTTAGAGACCCTGTGTGGGTCATTTGATACACTGATAAGAGGTTAGAGGCAAGACCTAGAACATACAACACATTGCTGAACTTACCATGGTCAAGATCAATCCTCCCTTTGCCCAAACTTTCAGTGAGAGAGTCATCTCCCAGTACTATTGGTGGACCTTTCGACATGTCAAGTGAGATGAATGCCTCCTTGGTCAAAACCATATGTCTTGAAGCTCCAGAATCAATGATGAAAATAGGTGAGCTTGATGTTCCAGCAACCAATGCATGAACTCTCTCTCTGTCTTCTGAATTTGATCCTCCTTCCCTCTTCTTTGAGCTGTTTGGAAGGGAGATACCATTCTTCTCTAGGATTTGGGTCAGTATGTCTATTTGCTTCTTCATGTGGGATATTTCAGGATGATTTCCCTTACTGCAGTATGTGCTCTTGCTCATTTCTCCTTTGTTCTTCTTCTTCTGGAAGTTCTTCTTGGAACCTTGAGGCTCCTTTGGAGACTTGTTCTTGTCTCTCTTTTGCTTAGGTGGCTTCTTAGATTTCTTCTTGCCTTTTGAATCCACCCTTGAATCTATAGCAACCAGATCTTGGTGTTTGGAAGTTTTGATGGTGCCCATCATCACCAATTTATCTTGTTCTTGTGTGAGAGATTCCATGAAATCTGCAAGGCTAGGCATTTTCCAGGCTCGAGCTGTCAACTTTGTGGCATAGAAGGTCGAAAAAAACACTAAATAGTCAAGGCCAAGCTTTGAGATTATGGCCAAGACCAGCTGATCATCCTTCTATTCGATCCCACATTGTTTTAGCTGCAATTCGAGTGCTTTGAACTTGGAAAAATAGAGTTGCAGGGATTCAAAGCTATTGGGACTCAGGGAGATCAATTCATTTTAAATTTGATGTCCCCTCATCTCATCTGTCTTTCCAAAAATATTAGTAATCTTCTCCCATACTTCATTTGGTGATGTCAATCCATCAATATGGAAAAGGAGGTCTCTGGATATGCTCAGACACAGGAGACCATAGGCCTCATCCCTCCTGTTGTGCCATTTAATTTTCTCTGCAGCTGCATTGGGCTCTGCTTCTGTTGCCATAGTCACTCTATAGAGGCATTTCAATCTCAACAGTATCTCCATCTCTACTTTCCATTCAAAGAATTTAAATGGAGTCAAGATGATCTTCTGAGATTGATCCATAGCTCATAAATTGTCCCGTCAGTCAGCAGAATTCTCCTTGTCAATGATGTCAAACCTGCAATAACAAATTGGAAGGAGATAAATCGATATACAAAGGCTTTGATACCATGTGGAAATTGAACCCAGGTGTTAGAACAATTACACTCACAACAATTGCCAATTACACATGCAAATTACACACAAAGGAGACTGAATATGGAGCTGAACACTAATCTGTATTGAATAAGTGTACAATAGCCAACACTATGAAGTCATAGGCTACCACAATAAATAATTACATGAGTGATTTGAATGCATGAATATGCCATTCGAATTTGGTCAAAAGAAGGCTTACTAAATCTAAGCAAATCCCCCATAGGTGCATAAAGCAGTTTCCAAAACTGTCTAAGAGCTCACGAATTGGAAAAATCAATTAGGAAAGCTAATAGGTGGTGGAAGGAAAACTCATACATTCTTTTCATAGCATAAAAGAGTGGAGGATGTTGAGGACAAAAAACAAGTTAACTTCACCTAGTCAAACTTTCCCAATTGCCTTAAAACTCAGAAAAAAGTAGGCAATAAAGCAGAAAAAGAAAACATGTGCTAGGGAGGCTAGGAATAAATCATATTTGATTCCAAGAGGTTTCCCAAGTGCTCCATTACTCAAATTTAGCAACTTCGACCACTATGGATGTGTGGAGGACAACTTGCATAAGGTGGAATATGGAAACTAGGCAAATAAGACAAAAAATGGATTAATTAATCTCTAAGGTAGCTAACTATGGGTTGATTATTATAACAGTTGGAATGGATTGGTTAGAAGCTCACAGGGTAAAGCTTGACTATTACAATAAGAATTTCGAATGCATGGATGAAGAAGGGAACCCAGTAGTGCTAAAAGGCATTCCAAAGGTGATTTCTGTGAGGTAGATTTCAGCAATGTAGTTGAAGAAGTTCTATAGGAAAGCTTGCCAGTTGTATGTAGGTCATATTTTGAAGGAAACAGAGAATGAAACTCCTAGGTTGGAGGACTTTCATGTGCTGCAGAAATTCAGGGATGTGTTTCCTGATGAGATTCCAGGGCTTCCTCCAAAGAGGGACATGGATTTCACAATTGAACTTCTGCAAGGAGCAGCACCAGTGTCCAAGACACCATAGAGAATGAGTACACCTGAGATGCTAGAACTGAATATGCAACTATAAGAGCTGTTGGAGAAGAAGTATATAAGGTCGAGTGTGTCTCCTTAGGGAGCACCAGTTCTATTTGTAAATAAGAAAGATGGTACACTTAGGTTGTTTATTGATTATAGACAGCTGAAAAAAGTTACCATGAAGGATAAATATCCTTTTCCTAGGATTGATGACCTCTTTGATCAAATGAGGGGAGCAAGGGTATTTTCCAAGATTGAATTGAGGTCCGGTTACCATCAAGTGAGAATAAAGGATGAAGATAGTCATAAGACAACCTTCATAACAAGGTATGGACATTATGAGTTTGTAGTGGTACCATTTGGTCTCACAAATGCACCAACTACATTTATGTGCCTTATGAATAGTGTCTTCAGCAGGTATTTGGAGAGGTTTGTTCTTGTTTTCCTTGATGACATTCTTATTTATTCTAAGAATGAGGAAGAGCATGAAGAGCAATTGAGATTGACATTACAATTTCTCAGGGAGCATTAGTTGTATGCAAAGCTGAGAAAGTGTGACTTCTATAGAGATAGAATTCAGTATTTGGGTCACATTATCTCAGAAGAGGGTATATCGGTGGACCCTGAAAAGATTGAAGCCATTATGAATTGGCCGACTCTAAGGAATGTGACAGATGTAAGATCTTTTATGGGACTTGCAGGATACTATAGGAGATTCATTGAAGGATTCTCCAAAGTTGCACATGGTATCACTTCTTTTCAAAAGAAGGGGATAAATTTTGAATGGACATTAGGGTGTGAAGAAACCTTCTAGCAGTTGATGAATCTTCTCACCAGTGCACCAGTATTGAAAGTTGCAGACCCAGAGAAATATTTTGTGGTATGTACCAAGGCATGTGGGAAAGGGCTTGGAGGAGTCCTTATGCAAGACAACCACGTGATATGTTACGAGTCAAAAAAGTTGAAAAAGCATGAGAAGAACTATTCCACTCATGATCTAGAGATTGCATCCATAGTACATGCTCTCAAGATGTGGAGGAATTACTTGATGGGAAGAAGATTTGAGCTAAAGATAGACCATTGCAGTCTGAAGTATTTGTTTGATCAACCTACTCTGAATGCTAGGCAAGTGAGATGGCTAGAATTTTATGTGAGTTTGATTTCGAAATCAAGCACATAAAAGGAAAGGAGAATAAGGTAGCTGATGCACTCAGTAGGAAGGTGCAGGGAATGCATGTAGCATCTATTAGTATTTTCCAATCAGATTTGAGGCAGCAGATTGTTAATCATACCACTGGAGATGAATTGTAGGAGCAAGTAAAAGACAAATTGCAGCAACAAGGTCTTGAGAAGAGGTATGAGGGATATAAATTGGAAGAAGATGGAATTCTTCCTTATAAAGGCAGAATTTATATTCCAAATGTAGCAGAGTTGAGGAGAGTTGTTATGGGTGAAATCCACAAGCTCCATATTCTGGTCACCCAGGATATTAGAAGACAATTGCTACAGGTAGAAAGCAGTACTTTTGGCAAGGAATGAAAAAGGACATGCCTGACTATATTTCAAGGTGCATGAAATGTCAGCAAGTAAAGGTTGAGCATCAACACCCTATAGGTTTGTTGCATCCTTTGCCAGTTTCGAAATGGAAATGGGAAGTTATTTCCATGGATTTCATTACAGGATTGCCAATGACTTGGAGACAACATGATTACATCAGGGTTGTGGTGGACAATTTGACGAAGGAAACACATTTTATACTGGTCAAGTCTACGCATAATACTGATGACATTGCAAAGATGTTCATGAAGGAGATTTTCAAATTGCATGGATTTCCTAAGGCAATATTCTCTAACAGAGATGTCAAGTTCACTTCCAATTTTTGGAAGGGGTTGTTTGCAGATTTGGGTAAAAAGTTGAACTTTAGCATTGCCTACCATCCTCAGACTGATGGTTAGATAGAGAGAGTCAACTAGGTGCTTGAATACATGCTTCGAATGTATGTGATGGAAAAACCAACCAAGTGAGAAGATTATTTACACTTGGTAATGTTTGCATATAACAATGGATAGCAAGCATCCTTGGGGGTGACTCCGTATGAAGATTTGTATGGCAGAAGGTGTAAGACACTAGTGACATGGGATAATCCAGTGAATAGGGTTGTGCTTGGTCTCGAATTGCTCAAGGAGATGGAACAGGAGGTTGTAAAGATCAGACAGAATCTGAAAGCAGCCTAGGATAGACAGAAAAGCTATGCGGATAAGCATAGGGTGAATAGAGAGTTCAGTGTAGGGGATCATGTTTACCTCAAAGTGAGGGAAAAGAAGAGTTCCTTGAAGCTTGGAAGTTGTGCCAAGTTGTCACCTAGATATTGTCGGCCATTTGAAGTGCTTGAAAGAATAGGGCCAGTTGCATATAGACTTGCATTGCCTGCTAGCACTAGAGCTCATAATGTTTTTCATGTTTCTTTGCTTAAGTAATATGCACATGATCCTAACCATGTGATTAATTGGGATGTGATTCAGATGGAACTCGAGGGAGAATTCCAAATCGAGCTAATGCGCATCCTCGACAGGAAGGTCACAATGCTCCGGAATCAAGCCATAGGGAAGGTAAAGGTGCAATGGGAGAACTACGGTCCTAAAGAGGCTACATGGGAGCTAGAGGATGCCATGCGATTGGAACATCCATTTTTGTTCAATTCTGTGAAACACTAAGGTGGTACCAATGTAGCATTTTGTTCAATTTTGTAGAGCACCGAGGATAGTACTATTGAAGGGGGAGGGGAATGTAACACCCATTTTTTGACTCCGTTTGCATTAAAATGTATATGATGTATATATTGTAATTAATCGTGGTGTGGAGCTAAAGGAAAAAGCCCCACCATCGATTTATCGTTTTATGTTCCAGCGATTAAAATCATTGCTGAAGGTATATTTTGTGCTATCCAGCACATTATAATTTTTACATCATGTAAATATGCAATTTAATTAAAAAAAAGCCCAACCATCTATGTCTATGAAACCATAATGTAAAGGGCATGATTTTCCTAAGGATAAGGAGGGGAAAATTTCTAACCTTAGGAGCCATTGGGGAAAAGCCAAGTGTTAATTAATAAACCCATTTAGTTGTCACCTATCTTTTGTCTTACTCACCCTTTATCCATTTTCTCATTTAACAACCTTTTTGTCTTATTTTTGTTTCAACCACCAAATTAAATCCTCTGATGTTAGTTGGGGAAGTTATTGCATGGACAATGGTGTGGCAGGACTATCGGTCCTTGCTCACATGCACACTCCACCAAAGAAACATGTTCACCCTCATGTGGGAAGGAAGAGACCAAGACCGATTCTTCATATTTTTCGCACACATAGAACTGGGGGATGGCATTACCTTCACGAATTAGTTGTGTGGGTTCTCATCTCCACAATTTTGGGTTTGGGATGTTTTCCTCATCACCAAACATCCACGTTGGGTTCCCTAAAAAACGGATGGAGGTTTCCTGTGCGTGAATCTCATTGTTGGATTTTGCTGTGTAGTTACCTTACAGGGTTTGTGGTCTGTGTATATGAATCCATCTCCACGTTGAGAGTCTGTTGCATCTGAATTCTCTTCCCAATCAGGCTGTGTCTTTCCCGTTGTTTAAGTGGAGAAATCGTGGCTATTGTTTTTCCCCACGAGTGTGGGTTGTTGCTGAGTTGTTTTGGCCACGTTAGGGCCAAGAACAACTCTAGGATCGTCTTGTTCAGTCTGAGCTTGGTATCACCATTTTGGCTGCAGTAATGTTTCTCTTTTTCTTCCCTAGAGATGTGAATGGATCGATTTTGCTGTGTGCATGCAGTAGTTGGTCTTTGGACTGTTTTGGAGTAGTAATGAAGGCTTGGTCTGCTTGATAAACCTGGTGTGTTCAGGAGTCGCATAGGCAGATATAGAGGGCTAGCTTTCTTCTCCCCACCCCCTGAACATCATTAGAAGGGAAGTCAGGGCCTGAGGGACTGTGCAGCAGAGAAGGGATTGATTCCTTGTGTTGGGTGTGTGCGGGTGTCCTAGAAGTCAGGCTAGTTCTGGTGTAGGTGTCCTTAGATCTTTAGTGAGCCCACCAGCTTAGCAGTCAGCTTTTCCCAGCTCCCTGATGGACTGATAAACCCAACTGTGTTGTCTTAGATGAGTTGTGTACCCTTGGCTATGTGTGAGCCTACTAGTTTCCCCTTACCCTTTGTGGAATCATGCTCATCTTAGGGGTGGCAGTGTTGCTGAGAGGTTAAGGAGCACACTAGCCTATGGTTGGGTGGAACATTGCAGCGACATAGCTGGTTGTGGGGTGTCCTTCTTCATAAGATAAGTATTCTTGTGCTTAAATCCATACAAATACATTTGATAATGAATTACAATGAACACGTTCAATGCTTGAATGTATGGTTTTGCTTCCACTATATGATGAATAATTATGCATCTATGCATGTTTCACTTCAATGCATTTCAATTTTTGTAATCGTAAGTTCATGGGGCTGGTTTCTTGGGTAGATAGCAGCAGTGGTAGCATCCTCTTCGTCGGTCGGAGGGTCAAGGATGTTACATATTAGTTCTTGTCTCATGTTTGTCCTTCTTTATCCATACTTTTATGAACTGAGGGATCTCCTCGTGCACTAAGAAATACTATGTAGATGTCCAACCTTGCAACAACTGTAACACCTGAACAAAAGCTTCCAATAATTCATCCTTTGCTTCCATATGTTGTTGTGCATTGTTATTACTAGTTCTTTGTAAAGGCCTTCCCTCATATCCATTTCAACCATGATTCTTGCGCATCTACGATCTATTTTTTTTTCCTAGTCCTTTTTCAGAGTGACATATTTCCTAACTTGTTCTGAATTATCTCCAAGATCCATTCTTGCTAAAAAACCATTGGTAGCCCCGGTAAAATGACCCAGACCTACTGTTGGTTGTGTGGCTCCTTTTTTGCATCGAATTCTACCCCCCAATTCTTTATAATATGGCCTAATGCTCCCCATTTCCATTTCCATTCTAAGAGTTTATGGCCATCTTCTTCCTGTCGCAATTTGAGTAAAAACCATCCTTGTGGGAGGACGCGAAAATTAGGTGTGTATCCCAGAATTTCACTCTAGTTAGACTCCATCCACAACTTTAGTTCCTCTCTTCCTGGTGTCTTCCCGTAGAATCTCCCTATTAGTGCGAGCTTCAAATATTTTGGGATTTTCTCTAATTGTATGTCCTTCCCTACTGTAAGCTCCGTGCATGTGTTCTTCGTCCTAATACCTTTGGTTTTCCTCGACTTAATTTTTCTTTAGAATTTTGTCTGTGTGATGTCATTTTCACGGGTTTTCGAAGCATCTTACGTCATTATTGGGTTGGGTGGTATAAATTTTTATTGTGCCGAATTTTCCTCTTACGTCTCCTGTAACCCCTTCGTGCCACTTTGTATAGTGCACTTCCTGCTCTGTGCAGAAGATGGCTCCACACTGTGTATCTGGTTCGTAGTCCACCTCCTCTAGGTACATCATGTCATCCTTTGCATTGAACGTGCATCAAGTATTTTATGAACTAAATTATGTTATCCTCGGGTTTGCGAATTCAATCGTTGTGTGAAAATGATGGAAAATTTTAAAAGATTGCGACCCCACTAGCCTTCACTCCTTCGTATTTTTCCGCACAATATTCCTTCGCACACTTCTCCCTTCTCCTTTCCACAAAGACCGATTGTGCATCCCCATATATNCATTTTGAAAAAAAATTATATGGTGCAGTAAAGGACACTAACCTCTACATGATATAGAAAAAATTATTTCGAAATAATTGCATTAAGACCTTCAAAAGGTGCAACTAGAGAGGGTGCAACTAGACTTGAAATGTTGTTTTGGAGGTTTGAACAATTATATATATATAGGAAAAATAGGTGTGTACTAGTACTAGTTGTTCTCTATATTACTACTATTTTTTGTAAGTTGATTCCATCATTTAGGTAGTCAAAGGCTGCATCCACAAAAACCTATACCTTATAATTTGTCCCTAAAATAAAAAGTGATGGTTAGAAATATAGTTAAGAAGATTTTCAATAGAAAAAATTCTATATTCAGAAAATCATTCAATTTCCTACATTTCATTCTTTTTATTTATGGAAAGACTCCTTATATATGTGCCTCAAAATATCCATGTACTTGAAGGATGCTTATTTGTTTATTCTATTGCATCTAATGTGTCAAAAAAATCATCATTAACTTACACACAACCTCCATTAAAGTTTTCCATTATAGGTATATCACTCTGTCTTTAGAAAGTTTGAAAAGTCTATTTTTTATAACATGTACAGTAATAAAGAAAAGTCTATTTTTTATAAAATCTAAAACCAACAATCACATGGAAAATTCTATAAAATATTTTTACTATGGTTCATATAATTTTGAAATTTTGAAATTATAATTATAATTCTATAGAAATAGAATATATTTGTTTTGGTAGGACAATATACGATCTCGCTCCTCTTTGACTCCAGGCATCTACTCATATCTGGGCTGCATTTGAAGCACTGTAAAAAGTTCAAGTTCATACTCCAACATTGGTAAACATCCATTTTTATCCATAAAGACTTGACATATTTAAACTATGATTTCTGTTTGAGAAAGAAACAAGCAACCAAGAACAATAAAACACACACAGAATTCCATAATCCACGATCAATCCACACACCATTAACATTTCATCTTCCATGGAGATTCAAGCTATGACCATAACTGTTACAGCTTTGGCTCCACTCTTCCAGCAGAGTTTTCTCGAAAGAACCAGAGGTATAACAAGGCCTCTCTTCATCAATTCTCCCCACATCAAGAGTACGATTATGATCCCTAGGAGTGCTGAAGGGCTGATGATTGGAAAACTTTGTTATCCTTGTCGTTGCTCTCTCCCTCTTAGACGTGGCTCCCATGAGCTCTCTGTAATCATTGTCGGGGTCCCGGAGAAACGAATAATGTGAACTGAAGGTCACTGGAAGAGCCATGGCCAACCCAGACACCGCCATTATGCCACCGTAGTTGACTATCTCTGTGCAATCTATGACGCTACGAGCATAGTAATCCCGGGCTCTTGCTACAATATACGGAATTAGAGAAAGAGGTTTGATGCTTTTACAGAAAGCTCTGAGCTGCTGGAGCCCGCTCTTTGCATCAGCTTTGCCAGAAAAGCACTGATAATCCAACTCCTCCATGATATCAGAAATAATTGAGATACAAGGTAGAGATTGCAATTTATAGTCAGCGCTGAGAAGGTCTGGGAATTGAATAATAAGCGTCCCATTCTCTATGCTTAGACATCCATGCGCTAAAGGCGGGGTCAGGGTTTGCTTTTTAATTATAGAACGTGGAATTTTTAGGGTTGCATAATATACCGTGTATTATTTATAACCAATTTTTGAACGACGTGTAAGAGTTGTTATTTTCTGAATCGAACAAGTGTAAATCATGTGTTGTCCAGTTCGAGGAGAATATTACTAACTATATAAAAACAATTAAGAAGCTTCGCTGAAAAAAATGTATTAATTTTTAAAATTGTTTAGCGAAGATTTAATCTAATAGGTTAAATATTTATTATTTAAAATAAATTTATTTTATTCTAAAATATTAATCTTTTATATTAAATATGTATATAATTATTTATTTATTAATATTATTAATACAAATATTTATAGGTAATAACATTTTTATTATATTTTATTTATCTTTAATAGTATTTGTTGGTATTGAATTATATATGCCTTTCCTTTTGTGAATCATAGAATTACATTTCTAAAAAAGCTAAAAATGCATTTACTAAATAGGATAAAGAAATTCTAACTTATAAACTACGAGTTCTATTAAGTCAAATGAGTTTTACGAAGTCAAATAAACTATAACAAATTTTAATCAATTTTTTTACATATTGATAATTTTATTATTATTATTTATTTTTAAATTCATATGATAAAAGGTATATTTTGATTTAATAATGAAAGTGTGCAAACAAAAGGTGCATAAAGTTTGTATCTAAATTTTTCATACAAAGATTCATTGGTTGTAGTTTGGGTAGTTACATAGTATGGAAGTTCGAGTTATTTAGAGTATGATTTTGGATACTTAAGCTTGACATTCTTCACCTCTGACGGTTTGATATTAGTACTTTTTGTCGAGCACTTCTCCTCTTATGAGGTGTTTGGATTGTTCTTACTTGTTGGAGTGGGTTCATGGATGGTGTTTTCGCTGAACCTAGACTGATTTTCTGATTTTTCTGTTTTTGCATTGTATGATCATGAGTATTGTCTTTGACACAATTCTGATATGATATATTAATACCATGATGATGTAACTAATTACTTTTGATTTTATATTGAATAACAAGAAACAACTATTTTTCTTTTGAAAAAAAAATTAACTTAATAATAAATACTTTTAATATGACCAAATTTCGTAATAATATATTATATAAGATTAAAATAGTATTGATATAAGAAAAATATCTTTTTAAATTTTAATTTTTTGAAAAAATATATTATTGTAAATTTTTTATTAAAATTGTAATTTTAAAGTATTGAAAACATTATTTTGGGTATACCTTTCTTTTGTTTTCCCTCTTTGAATCTAGTTTATCCCCTCATGTATGCATAAATTTGAATTCCTTATAGATGATGGCTAATCAAATAGGAAAATCCATGGCACAAAAAACCAAAAGCACGGGAGTCTTATTTACAAGTTACGAGGTCCGTAGGAGGATATTAAGGATCATGTTAGTGCTTAGAAAAAGCCAAAAGAAAAAGTCTTACTTCTAAAGAGGATATTAAGGATTATGTTGGTGCTTAGAAAAAGCCAAAAGCAAGTCTTACTTTCAAGGTCCATGGGAAAGCGGTTAAGTATAAGCAACTTTTATATATGGGATACATAAAATTTGACATCAACCAATAATACATTGTTATTTAATATATTTATTTATTACATATTTGGAGATGGTTTTGTAGAAGCATGGGAGTTGGGAAAAAGTAGTTTTAAAAAAACAATTATTTATATTTGGAAATGGTTTAAGAAACGGCATTAGGATTTTGGAAAAAAAAAGTCATCGATGTATAATTGAATCATCGAGTATTTTATCCAATAAAAAATAGGTATCAATTTTAGGAAAAAATAGTATATTGTATTTATTGTTTAAACCAGTCCATCGATGTAGAATTGAATCATGGAATATTTTATACATTTGAAAAATAAATATGTATTTTAGTGATGTTTTTGGTATTTTTTATTTTCCATTTTATATAAACAAGAAAAAAAATCAATAAAAACTTTAAAGCTCATCATTATTTTTACATTTTATAAAATTATTAATAGAATCAAGAAATGGAATACAAAATATATAAAATACAATTCAATTATTAATGTATATGTAATATTAAAAATCTATAATTTTTATGAAAAGAAATTAGAAAAAATAATGATATATTATTATATTGTGTTTGTATTTGAAAATTAGACACTAAATATTGAATTAGGTGTTGAGAACAAAAGTTATTAGAAATTTGCAAGTAAAGTTTTGCACCTCAAATCTTTTGTAATACATGATATGATAAATCTAGAGTTAAAAAGTATCTATATTTGTATGCTCATAAATGAATAGCTTTCCATTCCAAATTTTATGTTTCTTCACTACTTATAAACAGAGATGATGATGATAATGATAGTTAACATCGAGTTAGACCAATTTTAGAGTATTATTAATTGTGCTCAAAAATCTTGGAGAGGAGTGTTCTTAAATTATTGTAATTTTGATGAGATAAAAGATTAGGGTTCGCAAATCAAACTAAAGTGTTTTCCATCCTTAACAATCAAAGTCTCACAAAGATGACATATCATTTCAGCATGAACTTTTAGGAAAAGTCCAACACCCTATTTCACCGTACAACTCATAAAAGTTCATTTTTTATTTTAACTAAAACAAAATGATATTGTAAAATCTTTATTTATTTAACATTTTATTATTTTATTAAAATTTTATATATCAACTCTATATTACATAGATAATTACATTTCTCTTAATATAATAACATTAACATTTTTTAAAATAAAACTTTATAAAAACAATACAATTCAAACTATTTCAATCTAAAATCCATATTCCGACGATTTGAATATTTGATATTTCCCAAACTTCATTGCCGAGAATCAATCTACATGAATTGAATATCAATTTAAATAATTATGAGGTCCTATCGCTTTCATAGCAAGTCGCTTTCCTTGACTGAGGAATACTTGAGTCAAGTTGTAGTTGGGAATAATTTAGTTAATTTGTCTTATGAATCCATCCTCAATATTATTACTGGCAATTGCCCCAAGAAGTGCAATAATATCTCGATTAGTTAAGTTAGTTTGTGTGTCAAGTAATTATCAGGGTGCTAGATTTGATTAGTTAAGTTAGTTTTTTTGTCAAGTAATGACTCAAGAATAAAGTAATTATATAAGTTAAAGTTGCCCCAATAATTCAATAATGTTTTGATAGGATCCAAGAACCTTAAAGCACCAAAATAATTGCTAGATGAAGTTGTCAATGTTGGTAAGGGCATCAAGCGTGACTCAACCAAACATCAGAAATCACAGACATGGATGGAGACAACAACTAATAAAGAGAATAGTGGAGTTGAAGGTGGTGGGAAGGATGGAGCAACCTACATGGCATTCAACGCTAAGCCAAGAAACAAGAAACAAATGACTATCCCTCTAAGTTTTCACCAGTAGAAAGACAAGAGCTTCAAATGAAATAAAGTAGAGCTTGTGGGCATGTTGGATGAGGTATACTCTTCATGCTAAAATATAAACATGGAAATTTTTTTAAGTAACTCAAAAACACTCTACAGTCCTTAAATATGATTATTTGCAATTCAATGTAGTTAAGGCTGTACATATTAATAGAAAATATGTAACAGAACGAAACATTACTATGCTCTCATTCATGTCTGTGTGTATGTGAAAACACAGTCCAATCGAATCTTAGAGAAAAACATGAAATAGAGTGTGAAAAGCCATACCATTTTTATCTCAACAAAGCTTGAATTAAAGTGCACTTAAACTTCCTTAACGAAATTCCATGACTTTATAAATTGATATTCAATATCCTTTCTACTACCCAAAAACTTCCAACCCCTAAAGCAATAAATTTAACAGTGTAATTTTTTTTTGAAAGCATTTCTTTTGTTTGCAAACTCTTTTTGTCTTTTGCCAAATTAGTGTCACCTTTATCAATTTCCTTCTTAGCTACTACTTCATTCCTCTTCTCTGTATATCTCAAGCTAATTATAATAACATAGTTACATATAGTCTGATCTGGTGCTTCCATACATGGCTTATTATGAGCTTGAGGCATGACATTGGCCCTTGAAACTAGAACATGCTTCTCCACAAAAAAGCTACTATCCATAGCTCTTTGATTAGCAGTTTCAAAGCGTATTTTATTTGAATCAATGAAAGAATATTTTGATGTACTTTCCCCATGATGGTTCACTTCCTTTATTTCATCATATATGTACTCTTCTCCCTTGTATGTGTGCAAAACACATACCTTAACTGTCCAAACACAATCCAAGAAGTGCATTTTCTTGGCCTCCTAACCATCTTTAAGGGGGATGTTGTGCATAGGGTCATCCCTTTCTTGAGATGGGTATGCATAGAGTTTCACTTATTTATTTTGGGTAAAATCAATTATCTATTTGAATTGTATACCCACAAACCAAATCTCACTTATATCTTAGTAACCTTCACACTTAGTTATACTTGGGTTGGATATTCACAAACCTACTCTCATCTTATATTTGAGCTTCCTTCTATGTTTTTCCCTCTCAAGTGCATCTATGTATGTTGGAAAAAATACATAGTGCATCCATTTATTTTGGGTAAAATTGACCATCTATTTGAATTGTATATCCGCAAACCAAATCTCACCTATATCTCAGTCACCTTCACACTTAGTTACACTTGGGTTGGATATTCACAAACCCACTCTCATCTTATTTTTTCGCTTCCTTCTAAGTTGTTTCCTCTCAAGTGCATCTATGTTGGGTATTCACACACCCACTCCCTTGTTTTATTTGATCCCTCCTAGTTGTAGTCAAGCTCTTAGATTGTATTCAAGCCTTCTTCACAAATGTGCTCTCTTAGGTGTATCTATGTTGGATATTCACCAACTCAAACTATTGTTGTATTTGCCCTTTCTCATTTGTTTTTGAGCTCCCTCAGATATATGGAGTTAGGTCATCATACTCTGATTTCATCTATACTTGATCTTATTAGAATTGGGTACTCCCACCTCATCTATTTTATAAGATGTTCCTTTTGACACATATTCATCAAGTGGGAAGATCAATGAAAACTTTCTTCCAATACTCCTTGCAGCATGTAATCAATTTTGTGGCAGTGTTTTTTCCATAGATGAGCAGTTTAATGATGATAGTATTATAGGGGATGAGATACTCACAGCTGATGTTCCAACACTTCTTTATCAAATGGGAAATTTAATATAGTATTCTCCCACATGATAAGTAGTTCAGAGGTAGCATTATTCTAGAAAATCATTTGTTCCACATTTTTTATTGAGTTGGGTAGTCACAAAGCCACTCTCTTCTTCAGTTTACAATTGACGCTATATTGAATTGGCTATGCCCACTTATGGTTATGCCTCTCTACAACACTTATTTATTGAATGGACAGATCAATATTGTATTCCCCCAAATGATGAGCAGTTCATTGTTGTCAATTGTTCAATAGTTCAACAATGATATGTTGATGATGGTTGCTATCAATTCACCCATCCACCCCTATAATCGAGATGGGTAATCATAAACCCAATCTCTTTTATATTCCAACTATAATTATCTTTCTATATAGTTGGTTTCATCGTCGTTCTCCATGGCCTCCTGCTCAGATCAAGAGGGGGTGTTGAAATGATGGTGTGCAATCTTCACTTATGAAGACTTGTAATCTTTACTTATGGTCACCTTTTATAGCTAATTTCCCTCATTATAGTAATGTTAAGCCATTATTTTAACTACCGATTTATTCCACACTATTTTATAATATACTAGGAGGTTATGTTTAGGTCATGGATTCACCGCATTCACAAAATTCAATTTATTCCCATAGAGCTCAAAATACTACATCATAGTGAGAAACACAGGTTCTCTTCCCTTCCTCTCAACTCACTACTACAGGACAAAAGTAACACAGAAGCTTCCAATGGCATCCATGAGTAAGTATCGCATTATGCAAGAAAGGGAAGATGAATAAGGCCTTGGATTCTCTGTATCTTACAAATCCCAAATGCTTTCAGTCAAACTCGTATACATATTCCTCTCTATTGCAAGAGTGTCTCCACAAAAGGGCACTCTCAGAAGCCAAAATAGTACATACTCACATGAGTGAATCTAGATATAACTTGGAAATTTTCTTGGACAACAAGCTCATGGTTTTGTATGCCAAGTGTGGGAGCCTGGAGGATACCCGCTGAGTTTTGGATGAGATGCATGTGTGAACTATGGCCTCATGGAACTCCATGATTCAAGCTTATTCCAATTATTTCCATGATGAGGAAGCCTTGGAGTTGTTTTTCCAAATGTAAAGGAATGGCACTCAATCATATCAATTCACGTTTGCTACTATTCTCCCTTCCTGTTCCAACTTAGCTTGCTACAATTCTCCTTGTCTGTGCCAACTTAGCAGTTCTAGAACACGAAAAGAAGATCCATGAAGATATAATTAGAATTTAGAGAGTGGGAGAATAATAAGGATCAAATAAGCTTTTTACTTGTATTGGGTTGTCGTAAATCTGAAGTGGGTTTGTGTGTTTTGCAGTAGATCTAGGTTCTAGTCACATGAGAGGCCAGTGAAGAATGGAGCTGGAATGGGTTCTTCTAGGTTACACAGCAGGTGACAGCACAGAGGCCATCATGTTGTTTATTGATTACATCACCTAGAGGGCTAAACCCCCTGAGAAAGGTATTGATTTCCTTCATTGGGAAGTTCATTGAAGACGATACTCTATTTGGTGTCATTCTACTTGTTTTTCCTCCTCGATATATTTTGGAAATACGGGACACTGATTGCATGTGAAAGACATAATTGTAGTCAGAGCGAGCATTTGAGCCACAAGAAATCAATCATGAAGAGCCAATGGAATGCTATCATGATTGCAATGTCCTTTTTATTGTATTGTTTTCTCTTCTCTGCCACCACCATACTTCAACGTCTTGATTTTTTGACTCAACAGCTCAAGAACCTCTAGAGATCCTTCCAATTGAGGTATCGAATTTCTCCTGTAGTAGGATGGTGAATTGTGAAATATTTTTTTATACTTCTCCCTTTCCACAATAAGTTCATTTGAACTACCTTAGGTTATGAAATGTAGACAAATAACTACAGAATCAAGATTGGCAATGGACTTCAACAAGATTGAGAAAATACTAAAGGACAGACATTTGGTTCAATAAATGGCTCTCATTGGGAGGTAGAATGGTTGTCGTGAAATCAATCTTGGAGGCCATTCCTGTGTGTTGGCACTCCATGCCTACATTCCCAAGGCTATTTCTTAATAAAATTTGGAAAACATGTTTTAGCTTCTTGTGTATTGGCATAATGGTTGGAGTGAAATCAATTTTGGAGGCCTTCCCTGTGTATTGGCACTCCCCTGCCTATAATCCCAAGGTGATTTCTTATTAAAATTCATAAAACATGATTCAGCTTCCTATGTATAGGGAAAAAGAAAAGTGATGGGGTTTCCCTAGCAAATCCATAGCAAAGAAAAGAGGTAAAGGGGAACTTCAAAGAAAAATGGGTTTCAATTTGATACCCCAATAGATTGATTAGCCAACTTTCATAAAATCTTGGGAAAATCCAAGTATTTTCCCAAGAGTTTATCTTTCAGGTGTCCACAGATTATTGCCCATTCTTGTGATTGCATATTTTGTAAATAGGAAACAAACTGAATATACCGTTTAGAAACAAAGAGACAAGGGATAACCAAATGACATATTAAAGTTAGATCAGAAAATGATAAAAATACATGACTGAAAATTACATGTGTTAAATCTGGCGATGATAGATTCCTCCTACAAGGATGATAATCCACTTGTTGTTGGTTCTTGTCTTGTGGAAACTGCTTATGAAAAATATTAACACCAAGATGTAGATTCTCCTCAAATCTGCAATGCTCTCAAAATAAATCCAAGCACCCAGCTTGAAGCACAAATAACTCAGCTGCTGATAGCTCAATATTTGGGTGCTAGAATGATGACAAATATGGAGGATATGACCTACAATGAAGAGGAATAAGCACGCTAAGGGGTTGACTATCTCTACTCTGCCCAACAATCAATATTGTGTGCCTAGATCTATAAATATGTTGCCTAAGAAGACATAGTCTGTCCATTCCATGCCCACATGGTCCAACAATGAGGAATATAGCTCTTAGATGCCCCTATAGCCTTTTTCCAACAAACAATGCATGCCCATGGTGTACATACTAGAGATCTCGTGGCTTCCAAATACCACATGCATCCCCAAGTCAACATGTACATGATAAAAATGACCATCCCAAAACATCAAAAAAAAAACCATGTGACAAGATAGATAACGTCAACATCCATAAACACCACATTACATCCAATATTTTGTTTCATAAAGTTTGGCTTTAAAAGCTGAAAAAAACATCAATAGAAAAATGAGCATGAGAAATGAGCATGTCAAGTGAAATAATACCTATCAACTAACTTATTCTTCCTAACCTATCAACTCTAAGCATGAGAAATGAGCATGTCAAGTGAAATCATACAACCAATGCAACCATCTGAACATTTCATCAATGTTAAGCCTTCTTCCCTTGTGCTTGGTCATGGACGAAAACAATACAATATCAAGCATCATATGTAGACACGTTGAAATCTCTATAGGAACATGAGTGAAGAGACATGAGATAACCTGTGCAATTTGAAGATCATAAAACCCTTGCCATGAATGGCAAGTCCTCCTACAATTCTCCTCTATCCATGATTGGATTGGGCTTGTGTGTACATCATCTCCATCATAGGGATGACAACAATAATCTCCAATATAATCAAAGGTACCCTCAAGAGGAAGGGTTGGAGGCTCTTCCGACATCATAATGTCTTCATCTAGGTATAATCAATTTTTTATCATGGAAATGAAATTTTGAAACAAATCACATGGCTTGAAATGAGTGAAAATATCTCTAATTAGTACATATTTATGCCAAAAAATAAGTTTCCATGTGCAAAATCAATTGTAATTTCCAAATTTTGAAAAGCAAGAAAGGGCTTTAAAAATCTGTCACACAAACCCTGCTATCTTGGGTCATTTCCAGCAGTCAAAATGCAATTTCCAGCCATATATTCCTAAACCAATCTGTCAATGAAAGAGTGAAATCATGGCTGGAAAACATATGCAATAAAATCATGTTGAAATGACTCATTTCGAACCCTAAAGATAGGGTCAAAGGCCAATCCTTCACCATCACATGCATCCAAATCTGCAGGGTTGCTTGGCTGGAAAATTTCTGTTATAACATCAAAGCCAAACTATCCCAAATTATGAGAGAAATATGCACAAGAAGGTGACAAAAATGGCTGAAACTGACCATCCAAAGGCTGCTCCAAAAGTGGCCTAGAAGTGGAAGTACAAAGATGCTCCAAATCTGCTACAAAAAACTCCTTGTGCATCCTTAAATTATCATCATAAGTGAACAAGCATGGCTAAGAATAATCATGAGAGATCTCATCAAGAATAGGTTGTCCAAGATATTTGGCCACAACATTTTCTAATATGATCATAATTGTTATTGTAAAAAAACATGCAATATAAAATTCATCTTAAATCCCCACAATGCATGAACTCTCAATAAGAAATAAACTTCACATGAAACTTTAAAATTCCAACATTGAATTTTAAAGACCAATTCAAAATTCAAAAATCAAACATTATACAATAAGGAATAAATAGCTTCTTCATTAAGAATTCACTAAGAATTTCAAAAGTAATATTTTTACATTAAAAAAATATGAAAACAAAACTATCTATATATAATTCTAAAAATTTAATTCAAAATCATCTTTCTATAATCCCAAAAATTACAAATTAAAAAGTATAAAGACAATTTACCATTTTTATTTAATCTGAACATTTTAATTCAAAACCTTCGTCCTATAACTTAAAAGTGTAGGTTGGAGGGTTGGGAGGTAAAGAAGGATGAAAAGGAGAACTAAAAAGGAGTTGGTGTGGACCTAGTGTTATACCTTGAGGAAATCAACTACAAGTTGTTACAGGGAAGGGAATGAAGATCCAACTGTAAAAATCGATTTCACGATAAGACTAATAGTTACATGAATTATCATATCACAAATAAGCAAATCTAAGTCAAATTTAATATATCATATCATAATCAAATTCGTTGAAAAACCATGCATGCACTAGCAAATTACTTGCTTACACGTTGTATGAATTTAATGACTCGTACAAAATGAACTTTAGATTAACAGTTGACAATTCAAATTCATTATCTTTCAAAAACATATGAGGATTGGATATAGAATCGATACTTCTAGAATTAACTTTTAAGTATATTATTCCTCACATTGGGTTCCATGTACTTGTGTTTATCAACAACTGAACAATTTTTTTTGTAGCTTTATTTGGGTGAATACAGGGAGAAACAAGGGCTTCCATTAATTAACTATAACATCTATTACACCCCAAAATACTAGGGGTGATGGGAAATAATAGAACCCATGAGATGACCATAAATATGATGGTTTATAGAGGCTTAAAATTTTGGAAAAATTGCAAATGAGATAGGAATGTTTTCATGTCCTTTCCAAATTGGGAGGAAAGTAACTACAATGTACTCAACTGGCATAGCCAGTCTTCACCTAACATCCTTTCATTTGTGCAAGCACATTTAACCAACATAGCGTGCTTGTTATTTGACCAACAAATTGATTAAATATTTTTATTTTGTGATATTTAGAGATCCCTCATCAATAGAATATGACCCATCAAATGTTTAGACTCGAGAAAAATATCTATGGTCACTTCATAAATGATGAACAAGTGACCTAGAGGTATTGCCACAATTTTATCCAACCTGAATTGGGCAATCCCCTGATCTTGCCCAATATGCCTTTGAATTTGGTACATCAAGGAGTGGTAATGATACTTGCTACACCGCATCTCCGAAGGATTATGTCATAGCATGGATACATTGCATATAAAATAATTCAATAGATTAATATTACAATATTTAGCAAGGATATATAGATATTAACATTTCTTTTAGTTCCAAGGTTGCCTAACTATCATAATCATATCTAACATAATCATATATAATTATAATTTCTTACATTATCATTAAGTATATAACAAATCTCCTCTTTTTAATTGTTTCAACTATTGAGATCTTTTGATATTCACAATAAATGTGCTCTTCTCCATTTTAGGAGTATTACAATGGAATATAATTGATTTGTAATACTCAAAAGAATTGTTTTTACTAAGATATCACACATGGGGATATCTATTCTACCAAAGTCACCCATGACTTGCAGGTAGTTCCTTCCACATGGAATGACCCTTTTGTAAAAGGGAGACAACCCAAGAGGAGAAAAACATGTCTCTTGGAGATGTGAACCTATGTGGGGTATATGAAACACTTAGCAATAGCTTTTAACCCTTGGGATCAAATTAAAATGAGTCCACATAGCATACATGAACCTACAAATGTGCATGATATGTATATTGCTCCATGTTGTGATTGATTAATAAAGTGGGCGTGCTCTAACCATGACAAAGTGCAAACAAGATCTCGATGGAGAGTTCATTTCCAAAACTGTTGCATCCCAGGAATCGAAAAAATCCACGTGATTGAATGCCAAGTACTCTAAACATCACATATGACAAGATGATGCTTCCATAAAAAAGAGACACATCGTTATCTTGAAGAAGAGGAAGTGAAGGGGATGTGTGGAAGAAGAGAGCTCCATTTCCATTTATAAACATATCAAAAGAATATTCCGTAGAAGTGCAGAATCGTAGATGAAAGTAAATTATTTCAAAAATCCATGAATCAATTAACATAAATAAATCAATTTCTTTACATTATAAAAATTAGAAATACCCCTCCCGCATAGATAAATAACATATAAAAAAATTCTTTAATTATGACTCAAGGAGGAGTTCATCAATTTACCGAAGCTGATGCCAGATGCCAACTCATGTCATCTCAAATAAAATCATTTTGGTGGAATCAATGATAACCTATGAACCGGTAGAGTTTAAGAGTCTCCTAAACAGGATTCTGAATGAGAGAAACCTACTTAGATTCCCATTCCAGCACTGAAAATGCTTATGCTTTGGCAAGAGCTTCAATGTCACCAATATTCTTCCTAAAGATGAAAACCAGTGTAACAATGAGCCTATTACCAAGGGTCATAGAAGTTAACTATATGTATACAAAAATGCCTTAACATGGAACATATTGACATTCAATTACCCAGGATTCGAAGTTGGGCTTCCTTTCTCAACCATCCTAGAAGGAGATGGATTGGGTTGAACAATGCATTTTTTTCCTTTTCAATGGAATATCACTTTTCCATTCATAGGGCCTCCCATTAAAAAGAAATAGGATAGAATTTGCATCTTTTGAATAGAGGGAGGATTACTTGTTCGGATTAAGAATTCTAACCGGAGATGGGAATCTTTTATAGCATAGATTGGGTAGTCGCTTATGAGGAGAATGAGTTTCGGCACGTATTGGAAAGACCATTATTTATGTGTACTGAATTCTAGGTCTGTTGTACTCCCGATTTTCCTAATAAACCGGTTCAACACCGATTTGAACAACATTATATTTTCATTGGGTTGGAGAGGAGAATAACTTTTCCTTTAATATGGGGCACTGTGTTATTTCTTTCGCAATTATAGTCAATTATTAATCCATCTATTTCTATCTATCCGGGTTTAATCCTTCATCGAATTTAGAAGTGTTTCCTTAATCCCACCCTCCACTGGACCAAATAGACTTGCTAGATGTATTTGAAATTAAGATGACCAAATATTTTGTGCCATAACCTACTAATATCATCAGCATGCATAAGTATTTAGGCATAATCTCATTCAATGAATTCAGAAAACGTGTAAATCCTAGATCTATGATTTACCTCATAGTGGCAACTTTAGAGTTTCTTTGTATGTCGAAGATATTCACAGCATCAGGGGAGTGAAGTAAACTCTCTTTCCGAAGCCAGAATGAGTAATCTGAAAGACGGAGAGAATATTCACCGAGAATTTTGGAACATGTAGCACATTCTCAAAGCTACCATGATTGAGTTCAATTATTCCCTTAGTGGTGATCTTGACAGGAGAATCATCCCACATGAGTATAGGAGGACCTTTGCATGCATCCAATGAAGAGAAGGATTCCTTGGTGGCAACCATGTGGTGAGATGCACCTGAATCTACAATCCAGGAATATGGAGATGAATTAATGGAAATCATAGCATGGCTAGAGTTACCTTTCCTTGGAGCATGATCTTTAGGATTATTCTTGGCTCCCTCTAGAATATGATCCCCAAGGTTGTGGTTCTGAAGTATTTGGGCCATCTGATCTATCTGCTTCTTCATGCATGAGGATTCTGGATGGAATCCTCTCTAACAGTATGTGCATTTCTCTCCTTTCTTCCCTTTTTCACCTTTGGATCCGGTGGATTGTTGAAGGGTTTGGTATTCCCTTACTTCTTTGGATTTGCATGTGCCTTTCCTTTGTCTTTAGATCTCTATTTTGGGTTATGACTCCCATCATGCACAAGAAGAGCACGTTCCTTGGAGCCCTTGATTTTTCCCATATTGATGAGCGTGTTTTTTTCCTAAGTCATAGATTCAATAAAAGCATCAAGAGTGGGCATGGTCCAATTCTTATAAGAGGTGAGCCTCATAGAATGAAATGTTGAGACAAAACCAGAGTATTTCAGTCTAAGCTTGGAGAAAATGGATAGAACCATCTTTGTTTCCTTCTTATATTTATCAACCCCATAGCCATTGAGTTGCAAAAACAAATCCTTGTATCTTGTGAAGAAATATTGTATATTGTCAAAGCTTCATGTATCCAAAGAGAGCAACTCTACTTCGAGCATATAGCCTTTCATCTCATCTTTCTTACCAAAGAGTCCTTTCATGGTGGTCCAAACTTCATTGGGAATTTTGCAAGAAGAAATATGGAAAAGAAGCTCAAGGGAGATGTTCATGGAGAGGGCTCTGTAGGCCTCATTGATCCGATTGAGGTATTTGGAATTTTCTATGATTTTTGTAGGCTCAAACTTCATGGCCATGACAATCCTATACAATCCTCTGCTTCGAATAAATATCTCCATCTTTGCTTCCCATGCAAATTAAATGTATGGTGTGAGAATAGATTCCTTTGGAAACTCCATTCTTCCCATGATTTCAATCTTCTGTACCTGCAAACAAAGAATACTGGTGCACCTTTGTCCTAATAGAAGATATCTGATACCATGTAAGGTTTATGTGACACCAAAACCTGCAGATGTCGATAAACATATGAAACCCAGCACAAGGATCTATCACCAGGAAATTCCCAAAGGTGCGACAGTTATACCATGTGGTTATACCGATACTCCAACATTATGTACATGGTAGTGGGAAGATCTGATTCCTCCACCTTGCGTTCAAGTCCCACCACACTCTCAAGATCCCCCTGCACTTTCCTTGTCATTGAATAATTTAACAATATTTCAGACGTCTCCCACTCTAAGGTTGCATTGGACTTATCTGTTCCAACTCCTAGCATATCCTCAATTCACATTTTTCAGCAAAAAATTTCAAAATCAAACCTTGCAATTTAATATAAAACCAAATAATGGGCACAAAAATTCTTCACAATGGTTTGCAGACTAGTGTGATCGATAACATTAGAGGATGATTAATAATTTGTAAACCGCAGGTTGTTTCCATTGCCAATACACATTATTCATATTAATCCCGAAATTATTAATATTAATAGAGAGATATCAAAACCAAAAAGATCATGGACTTACAAAAATGACATCCTTGATATTGTCTTGAGTGATCTTGATCTCCATATCATTGTTCTCCATCAGTCCTAGTATTACATCCATGAAATCCTTGTTAGTGGCACTGTCGTCCTTTTTCTTCTCTGTGTGTTCTTGTATTACCATTTCGAACAAATCATCAAAGGTCTTATGGAAGCTCTTTTGTCAGTGTAGGAAGCCTAGCAAATCCATCCAATCCAACCAGGGAGTAATATAAGGTTCTGGATGAGTTATATATGAGGTTTTGTATGAGTTTTGGCTCCTCCTATAATGGAATTTTTCTATATGAGGTTCTGTATGAGTTTTATGAAAAGTCATTAATAATAAAACAACCTACCTTTGAGCAATATAAAGCTAGGTTCCTAATGAGAGGATTATCTCAGAAATAGTGAGTACCACCATCGAGGCCAAAACTGGAGGAGCCCAAAGCTAGGCCAAATGCTCTTGCTAAATCATTTTTTTTCTGAAGCTTCTCATCCTACAAATCCATCCTCAAATAGAGCTCCTCTATTTTCCCTTTAGCTCATACATCAAACACTCTAATTCTAAAACCATTCCCTCTCTCGAGGGTGAAATGCTTCCATATTCTCGAGCCCTCATGATACCTCTCTAGACACATGCCCTTTTCGTCAAATCAGGAACTGTAAGAGAGTTGACAATACACTTGGGGTAGATGCATAATGTAACAAAGTGCACAAACTACAGAGTGCTTAGAAAATGTAGATTGGATCGACTTTATGATCAGTTGTGAATCACCCTTAATGGGAAATTATAACCCACAATTGTGGTTAATGTGTTTATTTAGTAGTCCCTTTAGTGGCCATTGATGCCATCGATTGTATACAATTAGTGGGTCCCTAATTAGCTTACATTATTGTTAGGGGTAGGGTTAGCTAATCTAGCCAATACCTATAAAATGTGGTAAATGTAAACACACTATGAAATACTATAATGAAATATTTGGTTAGAGTGGATTTTTCCACCCCAAAAGGTTATCCACAAGGAGTGTGATGTCTATCTTTTATGTGATGATGTGAAATATGTAATGGGGCATTTATCCCATGTTTCTAACAATGAAGAACGAGGTTCCTTTCTTTTTTTTCTTGCATTCATTGATTCCATGTATCGATGATAATTACAGTAGTGGCTCTTTCATTTATATTATCAAGAATAGACTTGTAAACCAGGGCACATATCAGCTCATTAGAACCTAGAAGGTAACAAATTTCAAAGCAAATATAAATCTAGTTATAGTGGAAGTAAAATTCCAATGCATAGTAGCCGAAGGGGCTAGCTCAATTGATTGTACCCTACATTGTTGGGAATTTGGCTAGTGCCATGCCAACAAGTACCTAGTTAAAATACCCTTGGGTGAGGTACACAAGTATTTACTGACAAATTTATTAGGGATGTCATCCATGAATGTGGGGAAGCATCCTTACGGTTTCCTCGTGAGGTTTTCCTTGGGATGGAAAATTGCCAAAGGGTACGAAAAGATGATACTGAATAGTTGACATGGGATTCATAGATAAGCAAATTCTTTGTAAATTGGGTCTACCCCAAATGCTTGGGCAGTGTAATGTTATCCTCCACACCCAGGTTCAATTCCTACAAGTGACATGCTGAGCCCTTAATGAGTATATTGTTGCATCGACGTTCCCTAAATAATCTAGTTTACCCTAGGTGCCATCCTCAATATGAGGGGAAGTGCCCAACAATTTTCCCAATATATGTATTTCATGAGAAATTAAGAAATTAAAAAAAAATGGCAAGCACTTTATCAAATAAATCATTTTCCCACAAATTTCACAAGGCATAGTTGAATGGTCATCACGCGTCCATTTGTCAAGATGGATTACAATTGAAATAGAAGTTAATACAACTAATTTGAAATGATATATTGCAAGTCATGAACAAATCACACAATAAATACCAATAAAAGCACATGATTCTTTCTCTACTTGTAAAGGGAAATACTTAAAGCTTTTCGATAGTTAAGATTCAGAGTCATGTACCTTTGTTGATGGGAATAATCGAAAGATCCAACATATTTATGGATTCTGTCAAAAAAAATCTTCTCATCATGCACCTGTGTTGGAAAGCATAATCACATAGTACAAATACAAATACAGTTTAGCTGCAAAAATACTCATGTAGTGAAATTATCTGGAATTGAACTATGTTTGGACTCACTACATTATGACTAACTGTAGAAACCTTCATACATGAATACTCATCATGTTGACAAGTCTACTCATCATGTTGACAAGTCCAAAAAATATTCCATAGAACAGTCGATCAACCCTTCAATAAGTCTGTAGGTTAACTGAAATTAACCATTGATCATTACCTAATCTACTACACTGATTTGCTACATATATTTTTTATGTTTATTTCTATCCAAGTATTCCCAGTCACTCACTAAATAGGAATCAATGAATGTTTTTCATGTTTGCACTTAGATCAACTGTTAATGAGTTTCTTTTGCACACTAAGACAAACCCTGGATGTAAACTGAAACTAATGAGGAATCTATTATGCAACCAAAGGGCAAAGAGGTTTGTTTGTGCAATTTATTTTAATATTACAAATTAAAAAAATGAAATAGATGCCATGTATAAAAGCTTACAAACACTTAATAGAATAGGAAACATCAATGATGGGATAATGTATGGAGATAAAATGTGTTGCTGTTTTGATGAGCATTATGGAGTTCCAGTATCATGCAATTGTTGCAAACCATTGAATAAGAGCTACATACCAAATATCTTAGGAATTCAAATCTTCAGTTTGGAATAAATTTCTCATCAACCAAAGATATATTTTTAGCTACAAATAGATTTATGACACCAAAATGAATGTATTCAACATATATTTGGTTTTTGCATATAAAACACAAGTTCAAGAATTAAAGTTTAAACAACGTAACCTGTAACTTCACATTGGAATCTGGTAGTCTACAGGTTTAACAAGAGAAATATATTATAGGTATGCATTGATGGAATACCCTATGTGGAAATGTTTCTTAATCTCTGTGTTTTTCTGGAAATGTTAATATAATCAGATGCATACATATATATTTGTAAATTCCATCAATTGGGCATTGGGAGAACATATTTCTTGCTCTGAAGCTGCAATGTTGCAGGTGACATTCTGGAACATCTATTGCTCTTCCATAGGGGTGTCCATTAGATTCCAAAGCTACATCATAGTCATGGCCAAACCTTGAAGCTGAAAATATAAAGATAGACAAAAGAATCAACACAACACACTGCATTATATTGTAATAGAGATCAGGGTGATAACAACCAAACAATAAGGGATAAAAAAATGTATGGGAAATCTCATGGAATTAACCTTCTGCATCCGCTTCTTTTTCTTTTCTTGCAATGTTTGAATTGTCACAGTCAATTTATCAACAATATCTTTACTAATGCTCTTTGATTGTTTAGAATCGCCCAAGCTTGGATGCACATCTCTACCTATGTGTAGAAAATACAATCCAAGGACATAGCATACTTCATGGATTGTGTTTACAAACCCGATGGCTTTGAAGAGATGGTCACTCTACATAAAAAAACAAAAACAAAAACAATAGATCACAAATCCATGGATACATATCCTACATGGAAAAGCAAATACAAATTACAAATACATAAAAGACATAAGACAAAAATAATAGATTACAAATCCAAGAAGACATATCCTGCATGGCAAGGTAGACCCAGATTACAAATTCAAGAATGGAACAATCCAACAATAATCAGAGGGGCTATAGACTATCATTTCAATTGTACCTCAAATTTAATTAATTGAGAACAACAAAAGTATTTAGAAATTCAAGGGGCTATAAATTGAATTAATTGAGAACAACAAAAGTATTTAAAAATTCAAGGGGCTATAATAGATTTGTTAACAATAAAAAAATTCAAACCCCATAAAAATCATAAATGTGTAAAATTGGGTCCTTAAAAAAACAACTCGAATACAGGGTGAAGGACCATAGTCCCCAACTTTCTCCTAGACCAAAATCAAGTTGTTTCTAGACTATTATGATGACACTGGTGCCCTCATGAAATTTGGGGCACTATGCATGAGATGAACCCTAGCTATACAAAATGATTTCCATTTAGAAAATGATCATAAGTGGCACTTACCCTGTCTCACGGTTATATGGAATATGTAACATTGCCCATTCATGAATTCATGTTTGATCTTTTCAAAGCAATTTATAAAGCAATGTATATTTTTTCACCATTTCCTTACCAATATTTGCAGCATGACCTTGTTTTCTTGCTCTAATGTTTTCTTTGTTTTTGAAACCCGCTAAGCACAAAGTCTCTATCAGGTTATCCCACCTGGAAACTATTAGGAAAACATAAAACGAAATAAAATGTTGAAGCGGTAGCACTTCTTACCTTTTCCTTTTGAAGCATTTGAAGTTTCTTCTAATATTCTTCAAAATTCCTAAGAGATAAATCATTTTTGTCCACTGTAATCGCGAGTGGACTAAGCACTACATATCTGGCAATTTCATTCGAAATATTTTGAATCTGAGTTTAAACATCCCGAATTTGCTGAATTTGTTCCTCTTTTTTCTGGCACGTTTCTTCCAATAGAGGAGATATCGCTTCCAGTTGCTCCTTCAAGCTCCCTGCCTGTCTATCTCCCTAAAAATGGTGTAGGTAAAACCAAAACAAAATTAGAGTCTGTTAAGATTTAAAATTTTAGAGAAAAAAAAAAATTTCATGATACAAACTACAAAGACTAAAACATTTTTAGGTCTTGTCATTTGGACCTGTTTAGGAATGGTAGGGAAAAATCCGAGGGCAAAATAAATGGAAGTGAGCTCTGATTCGCTATCAGCAATGGCTTAGTCAAGCCAAGCCCATGCTTGATTTGATTGATCTACTTTCCTTCTATAGACTTCTAAGCATTCTTGTTCAAGATGGAGCTACATTTTATCAATTTCCTCATCCGGCTCCCCCATTTGGTCCCATATTAACTGTGATTAAGGCGAATTTTAGCCACCAAACCCATTGTACAACCCATACCTCAATTTTCAGTGTGAGCTGAAATAAATACAAGAAATATTGAAAAATTACCTTAAGCATGTCATTGAGAAAGGGAATACGGATCAAGCGGTCGATGGATTCCTCCAAACATTTTGGGGTGAATTAAAGATCCAGAGGCTCAAATCACTTGCTGAATATTGCTTCAGTGCAGCAGTCCGAACCTAAAGGAAAGTTCCTACTTGGAACCTGGTTGCTGCAAAATGGAAGAAAGTCAATGGAGGTAACACCTACCAATGGGTCAGCAAGTACAAGGCCATCTCACAAACCTAGACAAACCTTGCATCCATCACATGTACATGACAGAGGGAAGAGATGCAGATGGCCAAGTTAAATAGTAGAGGGAACCTTACAAAGATTGAGCAAACTTATTGAACGAGTAACAGGATCACGAAGGAGACACGCGGGGATGGGGTTAAGTGGCAGGTCCAACCATCAATGCTGTCACTTGTGGAGGAACCCATACTGGGTTCTAACCTTTACCTCCAAAACATCCGGAAGGCCCGAGATTTATACAAGTCAATTTCAAAACACGTGGAGGACCAGCGGATCACGAAGGAGACACGCGGAGAATGAGTGGATCGCGAAGAGGACACACGGAGGAGCACGATTGGTTGAATAGACGATGAAATGAATAGTTCTTTTCCAAAGAACTTCGGTGAAAAATGCCTTACGGCATAATTACTACGTGACATAGTGCTTCCTCGAATGGTGGTATCTCATTCGATTGGGATGGTTTAGAAATTGGAAAACAATTTTGTTTACAAGTTTTTGTTAAGTTGTTGTTAAGAAATAAGTACACATTTTATTGATTTATAATTTTCTAAATTATAGAAATTTAAGTAAATTTTAATATTTTTTAAATTTTTAATCATTAAATGTTTGGTAATTTTTTTAATATTTAAAATTTTAAGAATCTTATATAATTTTTAGATAACTTTGACAATTTTGAAGTAAAAAAAAAGAAAATATTCTATGGAATTTGGATGAATCAAGTTAGAGAAAAGGAATTTAACTAATCTTTTTATTGAATAAAACATCTAAAAATAGTCTATAGCCTAAATTTTGCCTTTAAAATTTTCCATGTTCTCTATCTTTTCTCATACAATATTTAATTATAAAACAAAAATATACATATAATAATAGCAAGAAAACAATATTAAAATCAAAACATATAATACCCATAAAAAAATCTAAAACATATTAACTATATCCATATCTAAAATAAAAACAAACCCTTTATAAGTCACATCATTCATATAATGTAAACCTAATATGAATTTAAAAATAAGTCACTTTTAATATTGTTGATACCAACTTTTGTATATAGTCACTAATTAGAAAAGTGTTGATACCAATATACACATTTTTATTTCAACAAAAGATAAATTACAACTTTTTTGAAACTTGCATATTAAACAAACAAAAAAAACATAAATAATTTCACCACTCTAACCATATAAAATCAAAGAAATTATGATGAGATTCATAACGAAATCATATATTAGACGATACAAGAACAAATGTTTCATATAATTTTAATCTAAAAAATTAAAAACTTAAAAATAAAATGAAAAATATACTTTACAAAATTTTGAAAAAAAAAAAATTATGTAAAAAAAACTTATGTTTTAAACTTTATAGTAAAAGTAATTTTTTAAAAGCAAATGTTTTAAAGAAAACAAAATGATAAAAAAAAAATTAAAAGAAAATAAAATGTGAACCTTACATTATCTCTCTCCTTTCCTGCTTATAAAATAAGGTATGGGAGGTAGTGGTGGAGTTGTGGCAGGATGGTGGAGGTGGAGTGTAAAAGAGCATAGGGCTCAGGATATTGAGTTTGTTCTCGGGTTAAAATTTCTAATATTACATATGAAAGCATATTTCAAGTTTTATTGACTTTTATTGTTCATTAATATTTTTTTAAGTATGCAACTAAAGTAACTTTTTGTTTTTGTTTTTGTTGATTAGGTACAACAATAACATGCTCCTTACATAAAGGAAGAAATTGCATATCCATTCATAATGATCATTTTCAATGCAATTACATCAAACAAAGAATTAATGCTATACAAGCTATTCTAGATGAATTGCAAGAAGTTGGTTTGAAGAAATGAGAGTTTAGTGAAACACTTGTGGCAAATAGGTCAAAAGAGCCTCAACCCCATTAGGAGGGATGTTTGGAAAGGCACACTTTGGGAATCTTGTAGACATAGAAGACCCAATGGAAGAGGACATTGATGTCCCTGAGGAAATCCAAGCTCCATAAAATTCCAATTTATATGAAGAATTTGGCATGCATGATATTGTTGATTAGTTTCATGTATTGAAGAAAATGTTAAAATTGACAACTTTTTTATAAGCTATATTAGTAATTTTTTGACTTTCAGACTTTATTTTAGAAATAAAATTTATATATATATCTTTTTAATATGTCATTTACAAATATATGGCATAGTTTTTTCTTGAATTTATGCGAATTGTCACTTTTTGGAAAATAATATGAAATAGTATCATTTTTATACAAAAAGTATCTGAAAATCCATTCAAAATGGTTTTAATGTCTTTATTTTATAAACTTTGTTACAATTTTGTTAATAAAAATGTCTTATTTTAAAGAAAAAAATGGAAAGTGCATATGTTTTTCATTATAACTTGCTCCTAAATGTATGTTATTTTGTTAAATTTCTAAAAAATGCACATAAAAATATAAAGTAAAAATATTTTATGACAAAGATGATTCCAAGGCCCAAACAAATGCCTCAAAATGAAAATGTGTGATACTTGTATCAAGCCTTTTTGAAACAGAGGTAAAAATAGCTACTAAATTTAGGAGAGAGAAAAACGAGAGCTATGTCAAGTTCTCATTTCATAGTACAAGCGTTCTTCGTCCAAAATTTTCTAAAAAGACGAAAAGAAATAACAAAGTCTCTCTTTGTTAATTCTCCCCATATTAAGACACTAATGATCCATATGAGCATTGAAACTCGATGGGAAGATTGTTTACCAAACAACTTTATTATCATTGTTTCTCTCTCTCTTTGAGATGCATCTTTCATGAGTTCTATGTAATCATTGTTATGATCCATGAGATATGAATAATTTGAAGTGAAGGTGATGTGAAGAGCCATGGCCAATTGAAACACCTCCCCTTTGCCACCATAGTCGACCATCTACATGTAATCCATTGTTCTATAAGAACAATGTTAGAAAATTAGGATTGCAGAGAAATAACATAAACAAGGTGCAAATATAAAACACATAAACAAAATATAAGAGAGACACCAATATAACATGCTTCACCCAAGATGGGACACACCCACACAAAAATTGATAGTCCTTTCTATTATACCATCCAACAAAATGAAGGGATACAAGTTGCAACACATCCGCTGCAACTTCCTCTTCAATCCCTCACAATATCTCTCAAACTCAGTTGTATTTTCATTATAATCCATAGTTGTAATACTTGCTTCCTTCTAAAGAGGGATTATCATGGGAAAATACCATGGGCCCATAAACCATTCGATGAAAAACTATAGACCAAGAAGCAACCCAAAAATTTCTTTTAGGGGTGTTCTCGCCCCTCACCCCTTGTCTAGGAGGGATGGTCCCAAAGAGGTGTGTGCAGTCCACTTGCAAAGAAGATAAACTAGGGTACAAACAAAATTGAAACAACAATATCCCAAAATCAGGAAGATCAAGCTCCAGAACAAACACATGGTAAATCTAGTCTCTTTCTCTCTCTCTCTCTCTCTCTCTCTCTCTATATATATATATATATATATATATATAGAAAGATATATGCATATGTGTTGTACAGGATAATGCTCCACGTATTTACAAAGGTGGAGCAAAGCCACAATACAATAATGATGAGTCTTCAAAGATCTGGAAGCTGGATATAGAGATGGAACATAGTCTTGTGCAACTTAGTTCATGAGTGGAGAACTAAGGTCTTCATAAAATATCCTAAAGAACCAGTACAATCCAAGCCATGTGAATAAGGGTAAGCTGAAGTCGAACATGGAAAGGATTCAACAGTTTGTCAACCAATAGATGATAATTGACAACTGAAGCAATGGAGTTCACCAATGATGAAAGTGAATCCAGAGGTACCATCGTCAAAACTCTAGGTCATCGTCATCAGGAGATACTGAAGTGGAACCATACTGTGATAGGGAAGGCAATAGATCCTCCAACGGATCACAAGAGTGACTAGGAACTGGGCAAAAGAAGGTATACACAAGTAAATGGATAACAGATATAATAGTAATAGGATCAGGTGATAGATCAGACACTAGGTATAATCCTTGAACAGTGAGCACAACATAGAGATGACCCAAGGCAACATACAACGGATAGATAGAACAACTAGACTTATATGTCATGTAGGAGACATGATCAGATTCCCCAGGTATAATGGACAAGAGGAGGAGTCAAGACTCAAAGTGATAGCTGAACACAAGTGTATACTGAAACATGGATATCAGAAGGCAAAAAGTGCTATGTTCAAGGATGACATGCTACCATTACTGAAAACAAGAGAAAACTTCTTCCTTACCTTCCCTGTTAAGTTTGAACGAGTCCAGGAAAGCCAACTCGGTTCCCTCTTCATTTTTTAACAAGCTTGAAGAGATGGGAAAATAATGCTTGATACACTAATCCGTGGATTTAACGAGCCCGAACTAGTACATGCTCGATTGGTGCTTTCATATTTAGAGAGTCTGAAAACACCAAAGAAGACTCCAGGGGGGTCCTTTTTCGTCCAATTTAGTCTCTTAAGGCCGAAAAAGTATAAAACAAACCTCAAAAGAACTCTCTTAACTTTCAAAGAAGAAAAGGCGAACCTTTTTCGTACTTAGTCGGGGAGGTCCGAAAAAGGTTAAATTACCACCTACCCAACGCTCCTTCCATAACAGCATAAAATAGATTGATTTTTACGAGTGTGAAGGAAAGCAAGATCACTTGGAAAGATCCATTTGGTTACAAGAAATGGGGCTTACAACAATAAACTCGTTACTTTGTTCTTGAGTGTTTAACGAGCATGACAAAGACACAAAGTACACTTGGAATCTTTTTCATGTTTGGGTCCAGAGCACGAAAAAGAAAAAATAAGCTCAAACCGGGTGTTCCTTTTCCGTAAATTTAGTCCCTCAGGTCCGGAAAAGTGATAAACCTATACCTGAGAATACTCTTCTCAATTCCGAAGAAAAGAGAGTGATCCTTTCTCGTATTATTCCTCATGGTTCGAGAAAGAGATAACCTACCACCAATGCGGATGCCCATTCACATATTCTTAACGAGCCTGAATGGACAAGTTTACTCGGCAGTCAAGTCTATTTTGAAGGAGTCAGACCTAGGCCTAAAGAAACTCCATAGGGTGGGGAGTCCTATAAAGGGATAGCTTGTAAAGAGAGATTCAGAAGAAGCTCTATTTGGCGTGAAAAATAGCTATGAGGAAACCCCTAGACCTGAAACAGTGACAGAATGAGTACCAAAGGATGGCAAAGGCATATAAGGATGATACTCATGAAATAGGGATCCTAGCCACGGAAGAACAATGGTAGAGACAAGGGACTAATGGCTTAAAATACCATAGTCCGTGGCAAAATGTTGCATACTAAGGTTAATGTGAAGTGATAAGTTGCCAACATGTGTTGGAAAGAGCAAAAACCACCCTATAGAAGCATCAACACTTTGAAATAGTTAGTAAACCTGTTCCAAGGCACAAAAGGGGATGGTATTAATCAATTGACGTTTCAAACTATAGAAAAAACCCACTTTACGAAATAATTTTTCTATAAATAGTTTGAAAAACAAAACATTTCTCACCATTTCACTTTTTGAACCAAAAATGAAAGTTTTACCCTCTAACTTTGATCGCTCGTTGTGGACAATTGGACCGGTGGAATTCAGATCCGTCAGTGTCAGGTAAATCTACACCCTGTGCTCTTTAATTTCATCCAAACAAATATTAGAATTAATGGTCAATTCAATTTAATTCATCAATATAAAAAATGATAAAATGTATGCGCGGGTTGCTGCATAGGAAAGCCGCGCATACGCGTTTGATGCGCGAGTTGCTGCATAGGGAAGCCGCGCATGGCTCGCGAGCTGTCCCAATGGACAGTCGCACATACCGCACCATAGCTAAAAGCTTTAAAAATATGTTAAATTTTTAAATTTTTATGATGAATTACTGAATCACACTATGTGTTTTTTGTCAGGAAAATATGGTGCTGGAGTGGAGGGAGAGGGAACATGAGATGATGGACCAAGCGGCTCTCCAAATCCCGCCTACTATCCAAGCATTGCAGAATAGTGGGCTATTAAAGTTTTTCTGGATATCACCCATGCGGGCCAATGTCCACATATTAGAGTTCTTGGTCAGTTATTGGGACCATGACCTGGGGATGTTCAACATCCAAGGTGAGACTTTGGAGCTTACCGCAGAGGACATCTATTTTATTACCGAATTATCACATCGGGGAGCACCGGTGAACCTGGAGGGCACTGGCAGGGGTGGTGACCCCTTGAGTGTCTAGAGTTACTATGTTGACGTATTCTGCAGGCCAGGTACTCAAAAGAAGGGTAGTAGTGTTCTCATCGCAGACATACAGGACTTTACACTGCAGGTATTGGCTAGTACCATTGTTAGACTTTTAGGGTCAGCAGGACTACATCATGCCACCAGGACTCAGATGAGAGTGGCGGTGGACTGCTTTAGAGGCACACTCTTTGATTGGTGCACAGGGATTTCCCCCATCATGAGGAGGCAATTGTCCGACTGTAGGAGGGGGAGACGGAAGAACTTTAGCTATGCTAGTATATTAGTTGCGTTCTTCTTTGAGAGAGTGCCAACTATGAGCCCTACGATACCCTTACAGGTCCATCATCCACGGCAGCTAAGGCTGAGCCGGTGGGGAGATATCTTCCTCCTTCAAGGAGGAGGAGATGTAGTATAGAGTATGTATGACGACGATTTTTATACATGGTGGGAATGGCAGGTGCCAGCATTTGAGCAGTTCCCATATGCCGGATTAGATTTCCGAGGTGATCCAGACCTAGTCCTCCCTCCAGGAGGAGCATGGGGAGAGATGGGTAAGTCATTTTTTATTTTTTATCATTATCAAATTTTTATGGATTTTCAAATGATAGGATATATACATATGCACAAGTCTAACCCTACTCATGTGTCAAAATGCAGATATTGGACCAGTACGACCTTTAGGGCACCCACGTACCTTCATACGTCCTGTAGGCAGGAGGAGATCCTGGGCTGATCCAGGTACTTGAGGCGAAGCTGACTAGGCTTACCGATTGGGTACCCACTATATGGATAGAACATCTCCCTATAGCTATGCAGGAGTCAGTAGTTGGGGTTCCACCGGTCTGGCTATGTCTTTTCAGACGGGTAGCTAGAGCAGTATGTGTATATAGGGATGCGGTGGAGGCTACCGAAGCTGAGGAGGCTGAGGAAGCCAGGGGCCACATAGATCACGGGGACCAACCAGGTCCTAGTGGCCATGGAGTACAGTCTTAGTGCTAGGCATTTTGATGGATGTTGATCCACTTTTTGTATATTTTGTACATGATGGGATCTACGGATCAGACTTGACCTATCCTATGTATGAACAGATATTTACATGTATATATATATTTGTGTTTGGTTGTTAGCTTATTTACAAATGTTTTTTATGTACTTGCTGTATATTTTATGGAATGTGTGTGAGATTCCAGTCTAAGATATAGTTATCATATGCATCAGTTAATGAATTTTGGTTTCTTGGAATGTGATTAAAAGTAATAATTTCAAAATGTCTTTCCAGTAAACGTATTTGCATGAACTGACGTAACAATGTAGGATTACACACCTGGTAAGCTTGATTGATCTGGGAAACAACCAACTGAGAATCCAAACGGACTTCTAGCTGGGTGATGCCTCGTGACAAAGCATCCCATAGGAGCTCAATAACAGCCCTATACTCAGCAACATTATTGGAAGCAGGACCTAGACAAGCGCCACCCGCGGCAACAGGCTGTCCTGAAGGGGAGTAGATAACCCATGCTGCCGAAGCCAAGTTACAAGTGTGATGGCTGGCGCCATCAGCAAAACCTACATACATCTTAGAAGACATCTGCAACAACCAGCAGATAGTATAAAAAATGAAACTGACAACCTAATGTACATAAAAATACATACATTAATATACAAGAAAAAGCACTAAGCCTAGGCATAGTACTTCTTCAAGTAGAGCCCATTTCTAGGCTCAGGCAGCTTATTCCCATCATAATCCACTAATTCATATGTGCCTTTACTCAAAACTTTAGACACAACATAGGGTCCCAACCACATAGCCTTGAATTTTCCTACCCCCAGGGGCTCTTTATCTTGATCCCAGAGCAATACAAGTTCCCCCTCAGAGAAAACCCGAGGTTTGACCGTTTTATCATATTGAGATTTAACCCTATTCTTATGGGCTTGATTTGCAGTCAATGCATCTCTACGTTGCTCATCAAGGTGTTCTAAATGGAGCAACCATTCTTCAAGCTCAGTTGTGTCAGGTAGCACATGAATAGCTATCTGCAAGGATGGGATTTCGCATTCAATCGACGTAATAGCTTCCACCTCATGAACGAGTCGGAAGGGGGAAAAACCCGTAGCAGTTTTGACATTGGTTCGATAAGCCCAAAGAGCAGGATATAACATGATGTGCCAATTTGAACGGGTTGTATCAATAGTACGTTTAAGTATAGTTTTCAAAGTTTTGTTTACAGCCTCAACCTGACCATTTGCTTGCGGATAATAAGGAGAAGAGTGTTCTTGTCGAAATCCGAGCATGGTGGTCAGCTCTGTCATCATGTGATTTTGAAAATGACTGCCATGGTCAGTGACAATCACCTTGGGAATACCAAACCTAGCAATAATCTAATTAAACACGAAGTAAGCTACCGTTTCCCCATTGTCTTTGAAAGTAGGCATTGCCTCTGCCCATTTTGTGAAATAGTCGACAGCGACAATGATTTATTTGTGCCCCCCAGCCGAGGCTGGGTTGCATGTCATATAATCGATCCCCCACTTCATGAAGGGGCCTACCGAGACGACGGGAAACAAGGGAGTAGGATGTGACCGCATTTTTCTGGTGTACAGCTGACATGGATGACAGCGTTTTACAACTTCCACACAATCTTTAAAGACGGTGGGCCAGAAATACGCGGCACGTAATATCTTCTGGCCCGTTGCTAACCCAGATAAATGACCCCCACACGCTCCGCTATGGGAATCATTTAGGACAATCTCCGCTTCCTCATGAGTAAGGCAGCGACGCAAGACAGAATCTACCCCTCTTCGATATAATGTATCTCCGATTATGAGGTAGTTTTTAGCATGAAGACGTAACTTGCGTCGGTCTTCCCTAGAGTAAGCGGTAGGATACTTCAAAGTATGGAGATATATAAGAATATCTCCGTACCAAGGATCAGAGGTTGATATAAGAAAGATGTGCTCATCTGGGAATGAGTCATCTTGAATCACTACATCTTCTTCCATAGGGAATTCTACTATAAGCTCCGCAAAAACTAAGGACTTTTTGGATTTAGCGGATTGGAACACCAAGTCAAACTCTTGGAGAATGACTATCCACTTATTGAATTTTACCCCAACAATGCGTCGGGATAAAACATATTGGAAAGGGTTTACATCCGCCACTACAGTAGTGGTCCTCAGTAAGATGCAGTGCCATAACCTCTGTACAGCATACACAGCCGCTAAGGCTAACTTCTCGACGTGGGAGTACTTAAGCTCAGGCCCAACTAGAGCGCGGCTAAGATAATAGACAACATGCTCAATGAGCTTGTCATCCTCCTGAACTAGCACTACCCCAATGGTAGACTCCGACGCGGCCAGATATAATAAAAAATCCCTATATTAATCTGGCGGGCGTAATAAAGGAGCCGACAACAAGGCTTTCTTCAATGCCTCGAACGCGAGTTGTGCAGTTTCATCCCATACAAATGGAGTGTCCTGTTTAAGAAGGCGCATGAAACCTTTTGTGATCTTGGCATAATTCACGATAAAACGTCGAAGGAAGTTAGACTTACCTTGTAGACTCTGAAGTTGCCTAAGTGAGCGAGGAGGAGGCAGATTTACAATGGCCTCAACTTTTAACGGATCCACCTGTATGCCCCTACTAGAGACAATGAATCCAAAAAATCTACCTGATTCGACGCAGAAAACACACTTGTGGGGATTCAAGCGGATTTTATAGTACCTGCATCTCTCAAAAATTAACCTTAAATGATCAGGATGCTGGATCCTCTTGCGAGAATGAGCAGGAAGATCATCCAGGTAAGGCCTAACAATGGATTTTATATCATGAAAAGCAAAGTTCATGGCTCGTTGAAAGGTTTCCCCTGCATTTTTCAATCCAAAGGGCATTTTTCTATACGTGAATGTACCCCAAGGGCAAATAAAAGCCATTTTATGTTGGTCTTCCGGTTTGATTTGAATTTGATTATAGCCGGAAAAACCATCTATAAACGAAAATACTTCACTACCCGCACATGCATCTATGATTTGATCAATAAACGATGTAGGGTAGTTGTCCTTGGGACAGGATTTGTTAAGGTCTTGAAATTCCGTACAAACACGAATAGCCCCTTGCTTTTTATCAACGGGGACTAGGTTAGACACCCACTCAGTCAAAGAAATGGGATATATAAAACCTGCTTTCAACAGCTTTTCTACCTCTGCTTTCACAGCCGCCGCTTTACGTGGGTTCACGGGGCGCAATTTTTGCCGAACCGACTTAGCATCAGGATAGGTTGGGATCTCATGTTGAACAATAGATGGATCAATGCCTGGCATCTCCTCATATGACCAGGCAAAGATATCGCAGAATTCCTTGAAAAGGACAGTATAAATGGCAATCTCCTCCGGAGAGTAGTTTTCACCTATATAGATATTTTCCACGACATCTGGCTTTACGGAGATGTTGATTGGTATAGTAGTGGAAATGTTTGCCATATTCCCCTTGGCAAACACTCCTTCCCTAGGTAAAGGGTTGACAGGTGTATCAACATCATCCGACAGTCTCACATGGAACTCTTGGTTTTCTATCTTGCTTAGCTCTGGAAGGAAATAAGATCGGTGATGAAGATCCTCACATATCTTATCACGTGAACACATAGCTTCCAAAATAGCTTCATCTGAAGGTAAAATAGTGTCTAAGCAATCTATGGAATGTAAAGAGTTATCTGCCCATGCAGGCATATAAAATTCTTCCAGATCATCTGAGACTATAAGAGGATCTGGAATGGGGTCTACAGTGGTTTGGGTAATAGCTTGATACGCCACTTCCATTGCAGACAAGGGCACTTCCGGTTCCTGAGGGGTTGGGAGGACCCAAGGATCAGTCCTATCGACCATCGAATCAACGGACTTCCCTATAGTAGTATAACCAAGATAAAGGACTGGAGATGGAATATCGAATGTGCCCATCAAGGATGCGTACAGTCCAGCCCCCAAGCTCTGTGCAGCAGGTTTGGCCTGATCAACCAATGGTACAGTGGAATCTTTAGACTCTAAGCGGCCTTTACGAGTAAAATCAAGTTGGTCAATAGTGACCAGCTTGCCCTCATGTGGAAATACCACAACACGAAAGACAACAGATGCAATAGTAGACATTGCATAAGTCCAATTCCTACCCAGAAGCAAATTGTAGTCTAATGGAGCATCAATCACTTCGACTTCAACAGAGACTGCTTTGCCAGCCAGCTTGATTTCAAAAGCTAGTAGGATACCATGTGGATGGAAAGACCTTCCATCAAAAGAAGTAAGTAAAGTGGTTGATGGGACTAGCTCTGGGGATCCGAGAGCTTTCCAACAAACCAGAGACATAACACAAGTAGAGGCTCCCTCATCAACAACCACCTGTCCAATGGTCTTACCACCATGGACAACATATATCGATAAAGCTACATGATAAGGGAGGCGAATTTTAACATCTGAGAGATTAAATTTCACTAAGAGACTCAAAGAGTCCATGCTACCTAGAGCTACTAAAAGGGCATTCCGCTGAGCGGGACAACTTTGTAGCACCTCCAAAGCTGACATTGCACAAGGAGTCTAGGCCAAGTCTTCAACCACTGAGTAGTTAGAAGCGGCTCGGTCATTTGGGTTATGCAAAGTCTTCTTAAAGACACCTTTGGGTATCTTTGGCATTATTTCCGCAGGTTTCTCTATAGTGAGAGGGTTAGAAGTTTCAACTACAGCTTTACCCTTCTCATCGGTCTCTTTCTCATAGTTCTTGTTCCTGGTTTGTAACAAAGTTGAGGATCTAACCATGTTGATATAATTAGGGTCAGGAGCAGTTTGACTTCCCCCTGCTACGGTAGAAGCTGAAGCAGAATTCTGCCCTTGGGGAAATGGATCCTTCAGGACAGTCGGTGGTTGTGTTTGTAACAGCTTCTGAGCTTGTTCCATGAGGGAACAAAGATGAGTAAGATGATCCCCTTGGCACAACTTACAAGGGAATTTGACTTTCTTCTTTTCCTTTTTGCCCCCATCAGCATTGTTTGCGAGCTTTGGCTTGTTTTGATTTTGGTTTCCCTCTCCCTTTTTTCCTTTCTTCTTCTTCCCGCCGGGCTGCTGATTGCCCTTCGAAGAGGTTTGTGCAAAAACATTTTCACTTTGGGAGGAGGGGGAAGCCTTTGCTGCCTCCGCCGTAGACTGTTTGACAGACAATTGGTGAAGTTTTTTTGTCAAAGACTCTACAGTGGGAGAGTTTATAGACCCAACCACACCATCAACATGGGGTCCAGGCTTCGGTTTCTCAGCCTCATGAGAAGGCCTTGGTGCCTCAGGGATGATTTCATATAAAATCCCAGACTGTGAATAAATCAAGTCCAACTGCTAGGCCCTGAGTATGGCTTCTTCCTCACTAGTCACTCCTGATGTGGAGACATCCTTAGATATATAGGGCAATAAAGATTTAAGGAACCATTCTAATAGAAACTCAAGAGGGATGGTAGCTTTAATGAGGCTCTTTCACCTCCTCCACTCTTGGATATGATCCGAGATGTGGGTTGCCTTGTTTTGTCTAAAGGTGGACAACAAATCCGTTCCGAAGTCGTAATGGACTGGAAGCTGAAAGTGGCTAAGGAAAGCGGTAGCCAAGTCCCAGAAGCTGCTAAAAGTAGCAGAAGGCATCTCAATGTACCATTTTGCTGCAGTGCCCGTCAAGGTCCTCTGGAACAGCCTCAATCTCACTGAATCTTCATTCAATGAGTTGGAGGAACACCATAAGTGGAAGGTGGTGGCATGTGCCCCAGGATCTTCACCAGCCTTACCTTCGAACTTAGGGATGTCCGAGGGCAGTTTGGTGGGAACAGGTTGCCACAAGGGGTCATGCCTCATCGGATCGTTCATCAACTTTGATAAGTCTGGCAAGTTCAAGGTTGCCAGAAAAGGAAGCTTTGGCCTAGCCGGTGTACTAGAGGTATTAGCTTGGGGATTAGAGGGACTTGCCCCCGATCGCCCATAAGTAAAGGTGGGGTTGCCCCCAGACACCGGTTGTGAAGTGGGTAGGTTGCTTTGGAATGGGTTCCATCCGTAAGCCACCGGATTTTGGGTGGGAGGTGTAGTGTAAGTGGTTCGGGCCAACCCCATAGAAGTAGGGGTCTGAAAGACTGGAGCAGGTATCCCTCCACTAAACAAAGAGAAGGGGGATCTCGTGTATGGGACCAAAATAGGGGTTTGGTAGCTTTGCCCATAAGAGGTGTTGCTACCAAACTACACTCCTACATATGAAGGAGGTGGACCTACATATGGACTGGATGGGGGTATGTGCCCCCCATTCCAAGGGAATCCTTGGACAAAGGCCAAGGATCCCACCGGACGACTGTGGGCAGTGTAAGGGAAGGAAGAAGGAATTGTAGGCATACTAGGAATCCCAGTAGCCATATCACCAGACATACTTCCTATGTTCGAGTAAACCGGTGGTTGGACCACCTGGCTTGCTGGAGTTAAGGGTGTGGAAGGTAAACTAGATCTAGGGATACTAACCGAGGGAGGTAGTACCCCTTCAACCGGAAGGGTTGAGGTGAAAACAAATGAACTTTCTCCCTTAGAAGACATAGCTCTACCTACAGGTACACCTAGCACTGGTGAACTAAAAGGCCTAACCGGCACGATCACTGGATCGTTCAAATCAGTCAAGGGGGTATTATAATTTATTGCAAACTCGTCAGCTTGCAATTCTTCTACCTCGACTGTGTCAAAGTCAAAGCGGTTAGCTATTAATTCCGGTTCACCAAGAACCTCACTTACTCCTACTGGTTCAAAAGAACCACCTGTGCTTAGTCTCCGCCTTTGGGGTAAAGGTGGAGGTTCCAGTGGTGAGAGAGGAGGAAGGTTTCGAAACCTTTTTGACCTTCTAACAAGTTGTTCCTCCAAAATTAAGACTTTAAAAAATTACACCCTAAGGCCAACTAAACACAAGCAGATCCACAGAGCACACACTAAAAAAATCCAAAGTCTCAAGCAATCAAAATAGGCTATAAAGATATGCTTTCCCGAAGAAAGCTGATGAACAGTTACTTGGCGTCCTTGAGGGGTTCTTAGGCACAAGCGGAGGAATCACTCAACCGCCCTCCTACACTTTCCACAAGGGTTACCTTCCAAGTCCGTTCAAGGTGAACCAGAAATAACCTTCTGGTTTACCTGGGTATGAGCCCTAAAAAGACAAGAGACTAAGGCTACCTTGACAATACCTACTGTCTGGGGAGACAGTCGCAAGCCGAACTCGTACGCATGGGAAGGGTAGCTGAGCCCAAAATTCTTCCTAGACAGAATCCCCAGATGCGTAAAAGTCCTGATTTACGCTTTGACAAGGATTCGGGGGGTTATCCCCTCTGTCCAAGCCTCCACGCGGCCTAATGCTTAACTCCCGTTTGAGAGGAGCTTCCCAGATACAGCGGTAGAACCAAGGATTTACCTAATGAATAGCCCACTACATCTGAGTTTATAGTTTGTGGGAAGTTTACACTCCCTAGCCCACAAATCTAGCCTAAGCTAGTAGGTGGAAGGCCCTAAAAATAAAAAATTACTAATAGATTTTAAATTTAAGCATTAATTTTAAGGGCTATTCTTTACTCAAAGGAAGTGGAAGTGATGGACTGTATGATGTTATGACTCAGCAGAAAATAAATGAAAGCAAAAGGTGCATTTAAAGCAAACTATCACTATAAAATAAACTGCTTTTCATTTTTTCAAATAAATATTGATGAACTATATGCAGCAAAAAGAGAAACTAAGCCTATATGTTTTTGTATTTTTCTGAGATAGTATTTCTTAAACTGAAACAAACACTACTCTAATGCAAAAATTACAATGCAAAAGATTAACCATGTTTTGTTTTTCACTTTAAAAAAATGCTCAAAAAACTACTGTGCATGTATAAATGCAATGCTTGAGTAAACTTGACACTTATAGACTGTATAAAAAACACAAACTGAAACTAACAGGCAAACAAAACCTAAAAACCAGCAAGAAAAGCAGGCTAGGACCTCAAATTGGGTGCAGAAAATGACCAAGAGATCACTGCAGAATTTCAAACAGGCAAGTGCAAACCAATAACTGACAGACAACAGACTGGACAGACAGAGTCTAAGACCCTAATCATTGATCTAGACTCAGGCACTCAAACCAACAACCCAAACAGGCCAGAAAGTTTCAAGATGTAACAGTAAATAAGACAAGTAAAAAGAACCCAAGGGCTTCGAAAAGAACTAAGATGTGATCACCTGATACACTCAGACAACTCTGCAACACTCTTAAAGAAAGTCTTAACAGAAAACAGGACTTATAACATGCCAAAGAACAAGCAAAATTTGACACAAAAATCACAGTTTTCAGGAGTATGCGCGACTGTGTAGTAGTGCAGGTCGCGAATGATGCGCGACTGTACAGTGGAACAAACCGCGCATAAGACTCAGTACTCGCGACTATCCAGTGGGAGAACCCGCGTATGGGTATAAAATAATTCTCAAAAAAAGAGAAAGACCCAAGACTTTCAAATGCTACAGTAAGTAAGAAAGCAGGACAAAAAATCACAAACAAAACTTCGAGCAATGACTGGTCAGGACAACAGAAAAAGACCTAAAGCAGACTAGGCTTCCCCAGCGGAGTCGCCAGTTCTGTTGTACAGGATAATTCACCTAATAACCTAGGTTTGGGGGGTTACCAACATACTCTTAACTTGGAAACAGTTCGACTCTAAAAGCACAGAATAGGAAATAGGAAAGTAGCAGGAACTTACTTGTAAAATACGAAGGTTGATCCTTGCTATCTTCTCCCTCTTTGATCCACTCCCAAAGTCTCCAAGATAGTTCCTCCTTCACCTGTTAATAAACACTCTTCTAGATACAAATCAATTCATATATATATATATATATGCAGGTTAGGAAAATCATATATTATAATGAAATGTAAACATTTACCAATCCACAAGATATGAAGCACATATGGAAGAAGTAATATCTTTATTAACAATAATAGAAGAGAGTTTAGGTTACAACTCAATGTCTGAACAAGGACTCCTCTGTCACCAAGGACTCTGAGTTTCTCTGCTCCAAATATTTCTGTAGACAATCCACCAGCATAATTTTTCTCTCCAAGTATATATATCCAACCCCCTCCCCAAGGCCTCTATTTATATGGATGAAATGAGGCAGTTCTCGAAGGTTAGGGATGTTATAGTAGTTAGGAAGATTAAGTTAAATGAATGAACTAATCTTCCATTATCGAGTGTTTTTAAATATTAATTTTGAGGAAACCATGCGCAGGTCCGTAGTAGAGCAACCCGCGTATGATACGCGACTCTATACAAGTGCAACCCGCGTATACATGTATGCACGACTTGCTGAACATGATACTCGCGTATGATGCGCGGGATGTCAATAGATATAGTCACGTATGCTACTCAAAATCTCAAAATGGCAAAGTAATCAGCTGGGCATATAGGCAATGTATTTCATCATCAACCAAGGTATAATGAAACTAGGCAAACCTCAATCCATAAGTGTCCTTTTGTGTGCCGACCTGAGGGATGTCAGCACTCAGACGGAGAGGTGCCAATCAGGTGTATAACAATATGTATGTATATATGTATGTATGTATGTATATATGTATGTATGTATGTACATATATATGTATGTATGCACACACACACACACACACACACACACACATATATACGATTCAATAGATTGTTTAGATGCTTTTATACAAAAAACTAATTCAATGTAGATGTGACTCTTTGCATCATTTTTTCGACAGTGGGGGTGATGACCTCCCACTGTGAGGTGTGTATAGTGCACTACTAAGTAGATAAAACCGAGGTACAAACATGAATAAAACAACATGATCTCTAAATCAGGAATATTAGGCTCCACTAGCAACAAATAATAATTCTAGGCTCTTTCTATATATAACATTCAATGGAGAGCTTAGATGTTTTTATAGAAATTTATACTAATTCACTGCAATTGTAATTCTTTGCATCAATTTTTCCATCTAAATGATTATAATCCAAATCCTACTTCAATATAATATAAATAAGTGGACATAGATATTGCAATCTATCTTCTATAGTGAAATGAAATCTATCTTATGATGCTTTTATAGAAATATCCAAGTCATTGCAACTATCTCTTCGCATCAATTTCTCCATCGAATTATTGATAATCCAACTCCTAATTCATTAATATATAAATAATTGAGCATATTGATCGCAATATGCTTTCAATAATGTTGGGATAGGTGTCCCATGCACCTTACACCTTGTAATAGAATGCACAATAATTATTGAACTATAGCATGGAGTCAATGTTGAACAATTTTAGAGAATAAATGTTGATCACTAGATAGCAATGAATGCTAGGTATAAACAACTGGTGAATTAATTAATGGTGGTTTGCATGATGTAGAATTGGTAAACCATAAATGATTTATGGTTTTGATATGCCTATATATTGAGTGGTAACATTGAAGGAAAATGTGTGCATGAGTTTTTTAACTTATTGTTATGCTGTTGAAATTTCTCTTCAATCCCTATATTGCTAAACACTCTTGTTGAGATCACATAGACTTGTAATGTACTGTAATTGTTTGTTAGTTGTTGATCAATACATTGAGTGTTCTTTGGAGTGTGGGGTTTTTATTAGAGAAGGGTTTCTCTTCAAAATCATTGTCTAATGGTTGTATGTTTCTATGTTGCTCATTAATGTAATTTGTTTATTTAAATCTATGCACATTTGTCTCCCTTTGATTAGTGTAAGAAGTGTATTATGTACCTTTAATTCCTTACATTTTGTATCAAACCACAATCACCTCATATCAAAGGTGTTAAGGACAATTTATTATTATTATTATCTAATATTGGTTTGAGTGTTACTTTGCACATAAGGAAATATTCTTATAGGGAAATGGGAAGCAAATCTAGAATAGAAATTTTGAGAATATAAATGTGGAATTTTAATACAAACTCTAACTTTGGGTTGTGGATACTCAAGATGGAGGATTTTTGTGTAGATTGAGATCTAAATATAGTTGTATCTGAAAGTAAAACTACTGGTATGAAAGATGAAAAATGGGAAGTGTTAGAAATAAGGGCGAGAAGCATTACCGCATTGATTTCTATGGCTTGTTCAGTGGTATTGACTATTTCCAAAGAGAAAATTGTAGCAAATCTCTAGAATAAGTTGGGGGATTCCCTATTTAATAAACATTTTCTTTGAAAAAAGATAATTTTCTTAAAGATGGTTAATGGTGATTTTGTTGCAGAGCATATGAGTGGCTTTAATTCTATTGTGATCCAATTGATCTTAGATGGAGTGAGTATCGATGAGGAGGATTGTTGTATGATGATTTTTTTTTCTTTTCTAGATTTATCGAAAAACTTCATAATGAACATTGGAACCACCGTAAAGACATTACTACTTGATACATTTCAGAGCTTCTTTACTCTTAGAGGAGGCGAGGAAAACATATTTTGAATCTAGAACCAAAGAGGCCTTAGATTTCCAAGGTAGATGAAAGGAGAAAGAAAAAAAATTGAAAATGGAAGATCCAAAATTTGATGGAGACTTAAGTCTCTTTAATTTTCCAAGGAAAACTGTTGAAACTACAGTGCGCTTAGGAATTTTAGTAGATATCAAAAATAAAAATAAAAACAAGAAGAATACAAAGGAAAATAATGATTCTAATGATGAGCCTAAAATACATTTTTAGGATTATGATGGAGATGTCTTTGTTTCTATTTTGGTGTTTTATTTAGAAAATATTCAGGACCTCCAGGATGGAATGAACCTCACCGTAAAATAAGGTTGAAGGAGGAAGAAGAAATTCAGTGTGCAATGATCAAACAATCATGGTGAAACTGAACAGTTAAGAGGCAAGAATTTATCAACATAACATTACTCACATAATCATTAATCTGTATGGAATACAATGATGATACAATGAAGAGGATTGAAATCCAATAGGTGTGATTCAAATTCCATGAATTGGACTAACTCCATAGCTCACTAACTGTGGGAATCACCACTAGAAGCTATCTAGTTCAACTTAAGACAACTAAATCAGTTCACAATTAGTTAACTGATCAAGGTAGGTAGGAAAAAGGCACCAAACCTCCTTAATTCATGCCAATGTGGCACTAGGATAACTAGAGATGAACTAACTAATTCCTATCAGAATATAAGTCAACAAAGCCTAGGGTGAACTGATAGTGGGACTCCCATGACTCAGTGTGAGTTCCTAAATTATAGGGATTCACCTATGGAGCTCCTAAACTCATGAAAACTAGTGCATCAAATGGTAGGTGGGCCCCAGATGAGTTACCCATGGCACTAGTGAAGTGGAAACATACTCCTTAGCTAGGAAATGACATTTAGACTATGGTGGTCAAGGAAGGATTATAATTAATCCTAACAGCCCCCCTTAATACAAACTTGGAAAACATGGGCCTTGGAAACTAAGACCAAAGTTCACCCATACAATCTAATGTAAAAAATAACTGCTCAATAAACCAAGGAAATGAGGAAAACCTCTTGGGAACCACCCCCCTACCCCCCTCAAAATGAACAGTGAAACCAAGAACAATAATTGAATCAATCCTTCACACTAAGAAGAGATATGAGATAAGAAAATATATTTTTTAGTGAAATATTTTGTGAATATGTATGCAACCTGCTCCTCTATAGGGAAATAATGCAGAATTATATCCTTACTATGCATTAGTTCTTGGATGTAGTGCATGTGAAATTCGATGTGTTTGGTCCACTGCTTCTATATTGTATAAATGGATATCTTAATTTCACATTGGTTATCATAGAAGAGGTTTACTGAAGGAGAGTTGTGAATTCCAAACTTTGTCATAAACCCATGTAGCCAAAATGCCTAAATAGATGCATTCATATCCCCTCGATACTCTGATTCAGTTGAAGAGAGAGCAAGAGTTGCTTGCTTCTTGCTTGACGAGTAGATTGGTCCAGATCATAAGACTTCTACCTTTAACCCGATGTTTGAAAAAGAATCTCGCTACGATTTCAATCACGCTGGCCCTAAATTCCACCCTCAACAACAAAGAGCTGTATACATATGATACATAAAGTGTTAGAGTTTAATCTAGCATATTCAATTCCAACATGTATTTCTATGCTCAAAAATATTGAAGAGGAGTGTTCCTAAATTATTATAATTTTGATGAGGTAAAAGGTTAGGGCTCATATTATAACAAAAATTTTGAAATTGAGAAATTGTGTGGGTGAGAAAGGCAATCAAAGAGGAAGTGTTTTTGATCCTTAACACTCTCACAAAGATGCCAGATCATTTTAGCACGAAGTTAGGAAAGATCCAACACACTATTTCATTATGCAGCTCATAAAAGTTCATTCTTATTTTAGCTACGTAGATCTTCTTCTTTACATTAACGAAAAAAATGATAATGTGAAATCTTTATTTAATATTTTATTATTTTATTAAAATTTCAACTTTATATTAAATACATAATTATACTTATTTATAATAATATTAGCATTTTTTAAATAAAACATTATAAAAACAACACAATTCAAACTATTTAAATCTACATGAACTGGATATCAGTTTAAATAATCAAACTTTATAAAACCACCACAATTCAATCCCTTTCAATCTAAAATCCATATTTTTAAGATTTGAATATTTGATATTTTCCAAACTTCTTGGTAGAGAATCAATCTACATGAATTGAATATCAATTTAAATAATTATGTTGTCCTATCGCTTTCATTGCAAGTTGTTTTTTTCATGGAAAAAATTCCTATATATATATATATATATATATATATATTCACATTTTATAGATGGCTCTAAATGTCCATTCACACAAAAAAAACCCAACCTTATAGCTGGTAAATTAGTCAAAGCACTGAAGCTCCAATGATCAAAGATCATAACATATCATGCATATATAGAAAAAGGATCAACAAATTCTCAAAACTAAAAATTTATACACTTCTCATAATGTCTTCAACATTAAGAAAAACCAATATCACTTGATCTAGCATTAATCAACATCATTAATGTTTATCAAAAATCCGAAATAGGAAAACTGTTCTTCCTCATAACAGCATCAAAAAATAGATCTTCATTCTGCATATTGGACACAACAGTCCCAAATTCATGATAAAAAAATATGAAATGTTTCCAGAACTTCATCTGCTCGATACTCCTTTATGGACCAATAGCCATCCAAAATCGTCCCTCCAGCTTTTGCCAAAACATCTGCATAAGAATTTCTTTCTCGATATATATGCTTGAACACCACATAATCAAAATAATCGATAAGTCTATTCACTCCATGTAGAATGATTGATAATTATAAATTCATTAATCTGTACTTACCAAATGCCCAGTTAATAACTAACTAAGAATCACCGAAAATATGAATTTTAGCCAAATGATTCCTCCTAGCAAGAAAGAGAAGCAGCTTTAAAGCACAAATCCTTGCATAATTATTAGTACCCAAACCTAAACCTGCTTTAAAAGAGAAATAATGCTCATCCGTGATATACAGCATGCCCTCATCTCCACATATTTTTGGTACCCCAGCTGCAGAACCATCAAAATATCCCCATGCAAAGGATTTGTCAATAACTTCAACAAATATAGATCTTATTTGTACCACAGCAGTATCCTGCGGGAGAGACCTCATCATTCCAAGACCGAAACTTGAAACCTGAGTTGGTGTCAAATATAGGTCTTCAAAACAATATAGATTAGATTCCCAGCTTTCCATATGAACCATAAGACAACAACAGGTAAAGATTTAATATGAACAACCTCCGAGTTTAAACACCATGATTTCAAAGATTCTGTCACTGATTCCCCACTCCATATATTCTTGAATTTTTATTTGTCCTCAATGATTAACCAACAATCTGAGTAAAGGAACAATCCACACCAAGATGAAAATTGCTTTCATCATCCATTTTGCACAAAAAGCATCTTCCAAGACCTTCTCTACCTTTCTTAACAAGCACATCCCATGTCAAAGCTTTATCCGATAATAAAAACCAACAGAATTTTTTTTTGTCTTGAGTGGGCACTTAAGCTTCCATAGTACTCTCCACCACTAGGAATATTCCACCTCCCCGACCATCATTAATTGTGCATAACCATATTTTGGTGAATAAAGACCAGATTTAGACAGGTTCCATACCAAAACATCAGATTCATTTGATATCCTCACATGACTAGCTTTAAGAATAGCTAGATATCCATTCCACACTGCTATCTCCTGAGGATCAACTAAACCAATAGAATCAGCTGATAACCACTGTTGTACCCTCAAACAAGTCATACCAGGTACTCCAATATATTTTAGAAAAAAGATTCCAACCAAATGTAATTTTTCAATCACATAAGGAGGCAAGATATGTCTCCATTTACAAGCCACCCATGGATCCACCCCAAGATGCACAACAGCTCCATTCCCTATCTTCCAAACCAGAAAATTTCCAATAATATCAAAATCCTAAAGAACAACTTTCTAGCATATTGACATACATCTTTTCTGTTTAACAGGAGATCTAATCCAATCCAGTAAGGTCATAGGATGAATATATTTCTGAACAACAATTATTACCCAAAGACTCGATCCATGGATGGTATTCCACACATTCTTAGCTACAAGGGATTTTGCAAAAATAGCAGGTACTTTTAGTCCCCAACCCCCCATAAAATTTGGACATGCCAAAGTCTTCCAGGATGTCCACGGTAAACCAAAAGAATTCTTATTTCCAGACCATATAAATTTGAAACACATCTTCCTAATCTTCTCAATAATCCCAACCAGTATCCAGAAATGCATCCAGTAGACCGGAATGGCCTCAAGGAAAGCTTTAATTAGAATCAGCTTACCTCCCTTGGATAGCCAATGAAAGCTCCAATTCTTAATCCATTTTTCCACTTTTATGATCAACCAGTCCCAATCCTTCAAAAGATATTTGCATGGTTTAAGATAAAAAACAAAGTACTTCTTGCCATTCTCAAGTTTGTCAACAGAAAATGAAAATATATTTTGTAAAGTAATAACCTCTGATTCTTCCAAACAAGAAGAATATAAGGAAGATTTATGATCATTTATATTCATCCCTGATGCCTTACAAAATACCAATAAAATCTCACACAAAGTAGATAGAGATTGCTCAGAACCATCATTAACCATAACAATGTCATCCACAAATAGGACATGAGTTAAGACAATATCATTATCAAATGAAATACCATGATAAATCCCACATTCTTTGGCAAAGAGAAGAGCCCAACCTAATCCTTCAACAACATTAAGAAACAGTAATGGTACCAAAGGACACCCTTGCCTAAGTCCCCTTCTAGATTTGAAAAAGGTTGATGCAACTCCATTAATGAGTAAAGCAAAAGATACATAAGAGAGACTACTCATTACCCAAGAGATGAAATTCCCTACAAAACCCATTTTCAAGAGAATGACCAGCAGATAGGTCCAACTGACTCAATCATATTCTTTTGATAAATCAATTTTGATCATCACTGACTTTAATCCTTTATTATGGATGGTATGCATTCCTTCCCGAATGACCCCAACAATAACATGAATCTGTCTACTCGGCAAGAAGCCAAACTGTTCATCAGATATACATCTACCCAGAACCTTTTTGATCTGAATAGAAATGATCTTACCCAAAATATTGTAAATATAATTACACAAGGAAATAGGCTGGAAATCTTCAAAAGAAATGGGATGGTCATTCTTAGGAATCAGAGCTATAAAAGTAGAAATGAATACCGCAAGAATTTTACCACTTATCTGAGAAACCTCAATAACTCGTAGGAGATCCTCACCCAGAACATCAAAAAGACATCTATAAACCTCTATAGGTATCCCGTCTAGCCTCGAACTCTTATCATTTTTACTAATAGATAAGATAAACTGAATTTCTTGCAGAGTTATAGGTTTCATGGGATCACTATTATCATCCACAGAAATAGATGTAGGAAAATAACCAGCACTCTCAACAATTTTAGGAAGATGTATATCAGATTCTTCCTGAAACAGTGTCTCAAAATGATGCACCCCTACCCCAACAATGTCCTCAAAACCTTCAACCAAATTACCATTATCATCTTCAATTTTCCAAATAGAGTTTATATTTTTCCTATAAGTAGCGTATTTATGGAAAAAAGGTGTATTATCATCTCCACATAACATCCATAATGCCCTACTTTTCTATCTAGCCTCCTTTTCCTGATCACATAAAATAGTTCTCTTTCGGGTTTCCAGCTCAACCAAGGAAAATTTATCCTCTTCCGAAGTGAAACCAAAACCCATCTTATTAAGAGTCTCAATCATAGCAAATTCTATATGAACTAAATCCTTAATGTCATGAGATTTTTTCTTCATTGACCAGGATATAGACACCTCTTTTAACCTTTTAAGATTCAGAGCAAACTGAGATGGAGAGGATACCTTTGAACTAGCCTCATATACTACCCAGGATGCTTTTAATAATGATACGAGATCATCATTGGCTAACCAACAAGCATTAAACTTGAAGGGACTACGGGCCTTAATATCACTATTCAGAATTTGTAAATAAATAGCCTGATGATCAGAGTCCCCTCCACACCCAACCCACTGTCTAAAATGTAGATCACAGTCCAAAAGATAGGCTGAAATGAGTAACCAGTCCAAGTCTTTTACAGATGCTCTCAGGCCCAACTCTATGATTAGACTAAGTTGGAAGTGTAACCATAGGAACAATATCAACTAGACCAAGTCCTTCTAGATGATTAATGAAGAAATCAGTTAGTACATCCACTCTAGCTTTGACTCCCCAAATTTCAAAATATCCGAAGGAGAAATTCAGATCCCCACCAAAAATCAATTTTGGGCATCTAAAACACTCCAATTTCAGCAAATTATTCCAGAATAATTCCCTATCCATATAAGGCCCATAAATATTTACGAAACATAAATCCATCTGAAGCTCAATAAAATAAAGAACACACAAGCCAGAACACAACCCATTGCAAGTTGCTTTCTTTGACTAAGGAATACTTTAGTTAAGTTGTAGGTAGGAATAATTTAGTTAAATTGTCTTATGAAACCATCCTAATTCCGGCGATCATCATTAGATTTAAGTTATTATTATTACTACATGACGTAGAACTATAGCACCTTGTTTTTTAACTTGTTTACGGTTTTATTTTTTACAGTGCCTTTTAGAATGGTGGTATCTCATTTGGTTGGGATGGTTTAGAAATTGGAAAATAGTTTTGCTTACAAATTTTGATTATGGTTAAGGAATAAATATAACATGTTTAAGGATTTATAATTTTTTTAAATTACAGAAATTTTGGTAAATTTTACTAATTTTTAAATTTTCAACCAATAAATGTTTGGTAATTTTTTGTTTTAAATATTCAAACTTTTAAAGATTTTATATAATTTTTGGATAATTTTGACAATTATTTAAGTAAAAAAAAGAATTCCATGTGTTAGAATATAATCCGTGAGGGTTATATATTGTAAATAAATAAATAAATATGAATATTAGGAAGCCAAAAAGGCTGGATGGAAGGTGAAACACAACCGTCACATGAATGTATAAAAGAATGCATTAGCAATGGAATAAGCATGAATTGGGAGTTATTACCTATCAGTGGTATCGGAGCGCTGCCATAACTCCTGCCTGTTGCCAGTTTGCTCTTTCAGTCTGCCTGCTCAGTCAGTCTGCCCCTGCGCGCATTCATGGTCGTTTCTCCTGCCAGCCTGAATGTATGCGTTACAGTTCCAAATTGCGTTGAGGAATGACTGTGTGTTAGAAACCCTAATTTCTACCCTAGAACCTTGCATGGAGAATGCTGCGATATATGTCTGTGTTTTTATGAAGAGACTGTGAAATTGTTGCTGGTTGTCTCTCAGCCACAGTCCCGAGTGTTGAGTCTCAGCAAGAATGTCTGGCCTGTGTTGTCTCTGCTTGCGTGCCGTTTAACTTTTCAAACAACTTTCTGAGGCACCAATTTTGTCTTGCAATTCTATCTCACGTGGCTATCACAGTCCCCGACCTTTCATTCTTTATACGCTTTCATATTCTCCAATTCAAGTCATATTGCAGTGCTGCAGCCTCATCTCTTATACGCCATGGCTGACTTGACTCCAACCCTCAGACCTCCATCTGACTTTTAACTTCGGATATGGTATGACCGTGATTAGATCACATGATCAAATGATCTATATGCCACTTACTGTTTATTAGGGTTTCCTTTCTCGCCCCCTTGTCTTAGAACCAGAGTTTGGAGCTTCGTCGATCTCTGGGATCTGGATGTTGCTGCAACAGCATAGAAACAATATTATTATTATTTAGTATTATTGCGTTGAAGGTTGCGTTGGAGTTGGGAGAGCGTGGAGTGTTGATAAGCTGCGACCTGTGATTGTTTTGAAACTGTGCGCTGGAGAGATAATATAGGGCTGCGACTTCATACAAGGATTTGATGGTGCGCCTCCTATGCTGCGTGAAGGACTGCTGCCTTCGCTGTATTTACAGCGTTTTCTAGAGTATTGAGACATGAATATGATCAGCAGGTTTGCAAACATATATGTTGCTATGTGAAAGAGTTTCTTTGTGAAATAATTTTGGCATCATTCCTTTGCATGGAGGTAAACACATAAACCCTATTCTTGCCCTATTTTTTCTGCGTGAGTTTGTTGTGATGCTGAAGTATACCAGGCATGAGCTGAATGGGTCATATTTGGCCCAATTTTTAATGTATGAGCTCATTCTTGTGACTGCCTGCGTGAAGAGCCTAAGAGCCTGCGTTGGAGATTGAATATTGCACTGTGAAGACTGTGAAATATTCTTGCTGAGCCATGATCGTTGATGAGTCGTGCATGTTAAATATGGTCTACATTATTAGGTGGTGCCATATAACAGTTGTTATTACTATTCTGAGCATGAGTGGTAGAGTTGGCTTGATATTTTGATATTTGGTATGTATTATTTCATAATGCATAGTATCGACCTGTTGGTCAATACTGAAGGATTGATGTGATTGAAGCACTAGAATGCATAAGTGCAGTGGAATTTATCTGCAGTTACGAAAATAGTGTCTATTCATTTTAATTTTGTACTATATACATCCCACTTGACATTTGTATTTGGAGAAAAATCCTGAGCAGCTTTTCGGATTGCACAATCGCTGGTATGGTAAGAAAATAAGGCCTGATATAAAACAAGAAGAATTTTGGCTCGACTTCATGATAGCACCCATGTACCCACTCATCTCACATTGAACCCACTTATTTTGTTGAGTTGAACATACCAAGAATAGCGCTCTTCTTTGTTGACATTTGGCACTTGAAGATAGACTGATATATTGAAGAATATATATATGCTGACTGATGTTGAATGGTATATATGCATTGAGTATATATACTGCTTGGAGTCTGGAAACTTTTCTATGATTGCTGGTGTATACATGCTGATGTCTACTTCCTGAAATGCTGCTGAACCTGTGGAGCTGCCTACGAAATCAAGAGAGCCTGTGTAAATTCTGAATTTTGAGATTGATATATTGCATTGTGATACTGAGACTGATATATTGCATAGTGACTGATATATTTTGTATATTGAAGAAGCTTGTGTATGCTCACCTGAAGCTTGCATTGTATTCACCTTGGCAGAGACTGTAGACCTGCAAGGTTATTATTTTTTCTATTTCTCTTTGTCATATCAAGTTCATTATTGTAAATTACACTAACAATTGTAAAGATGCACTCTTTGGCATCTAGTATTGGTGCTGCCCTAGCTGGAAAAGACCAATCCAAAGACCCTTCCAAGGGAGATTGCAGCAAGAGAGGCAGAGGGCGAATAATCAACTCCAGAAAAAGATCAAAGTGCAAGCATTGTGGAAAGACTGGGCACACATCAGATCAATGTTGGGCTTCATGGGACTCCATCAAAGACAAGCATAACCAGAATAAAGATGACCAAGATGCTAGTAAATTTTCTGATCATTGTATTGTTGCACATTGTAATCTTGGATTTAATGAAATGACATCTCTTTCACCTTATAAATATTGTTGGCTGCTTGATACTGGTGCAACATCACACATGACATTTAGAAAATATTGTTTTGAATAGCTTAATGAAACAATAGATGGCATAGTTTACTTTGCAGATAAGTCAAGCCTTAAACCAAAGGGAATGGGCACCATTCGACTGAAGATGCCTGGATTCCCTGATTTCTTGTTGAAGAACATTCTCTATCTTCCAGAGTTGCAGAGAAGCCTGCTGTCCATGGTGGAGATTCGACAGTAAGGCCATTCCATCCACATGTTTGATGGAATCGTTGAAATAAGAAAGTCCTCTGACAACCAAGTCATCATGACTGGATACGAAGATGGAAAGCTGCTGAAGCTCAAGGGTTCATCCGCAAGATTTCAGAACTATTCCTACCTCTCTCAGCATGGAGAAGGTAATATGTCATCTAGCTCATTGTGGCATGCAAGATTTGGTCATCTAAATTATAACAGTATTCGTTTGTTGAGAAAGAATGGTGTATTTGGTTTTCCCACCATTCCCAAAGAGAAGAACAAATGTGATGCATGTATATTAGGGAAACATAGTAAGCTGCCATTCCATGAATCTAATTTCATAGCAAGTCAGAAATTAGAACTAGTGCATTCTGATTTATGTGGGCGAATGCCAACTCGTTCAGCAAATGGGAATAAGTATTTTATGACATTTGTTGATGACTACTCTAGAATGTGATGGATTTACTATTTAAAGACAAAAGCAGAAGCATTTCAAACATTCAAAGATTTTCATGCATTGATAGAAAAACAAGCACAATAAAAAATTGGTACACTTCGTACTGATAATGGAAAAGAATACACTTCAAATGCTTTTGAAAATTATCTTCACCAACATGGAATTGCACATCAGACTACAATTCCCTACAATCCTCAACAAAACGGTGTACCAGAAAGAATGAATAGAACCATAATGAATATGGTTCGCTCAATGATGTTTTTCAAGAATGTAAAACTAATGTTTTGGGGTGATGCAGTAAAATGTGCAGCATATTTGAGAAATAGAAGTCCCTCAAATGCTCTTGATAACAAGACTCCACATGAAATGTGGTTTGGCCATCTCCCTTCAGTTAGGCATCTCAGAGTTTTTGGTTACACCTGTTATGCCTTGATTCCAAAGGAGCAAAGAAACAAGCTTGGTGCTCGAAGTAGAAGATGCATTTTCCTGGGGTACGAAGAATACTCCAAGGCATACCGTCTGTATGATGAGGTAAACAAGAAATTTGTTATTTCCAGAGATGTCATTTTTCTTGAAACTAATAAAAGTGACCAGTCCATTGAGAGAAAACTTGATCATTTGGAAAGTTATCCTCATCCAAAGACATATTCTGAAAATGAATATGAAATTCCAAACCTTGAAGGGGGGATTCCTATTTTGGATCAACCTTTGGAATTTCCATATGAAGCACCAACTCCTTTGCATGAAGAAGTTCCTGCTACTTCACTTGAACAAGAGGTTCAACTGGATGATGTGATTGAGAGAATTGAAAGACTCTCAATCAATGATGAAGCAACACTAGCTGATCAACCAAGACCATCACGGAAGATTCCTAAATGGGCCACACAAACACTTGAAAGTGTCCATCCAGATGAAGTTGGAAAGACGGGAATGAGACGTTCGAAAAGACATGAAGATGGAGGAGGAGCAGATAATTCAGGTGATGACATGGATGTATCATTTGATTGTGAATTTAATTTATCTGCTAACTTTGAACCAACTTCCTTTGAAGAATCTTCTACTCGTGTTGAGTGGAAAGAAGCTATGCAAAATGAGTATGATGCACTCATGAAGAATGGAACTTGGAAGCTGGTTGACCCTCCAGTTGGAACCAAACCAATTGGCTACAAGTGGGTGTACAAGAACAAATACAAATCAGATGGCTCACTTGACAAGCACAAAGCGAGGCTTGTAGAAAAAGGCTATGCATAGAAGGAAGGAATTGACTATGAAGAAACATTTTCTCCTACAGCAAAATGGGCTACCATTCGTACCCTACTCTCTTTAGCTGCTCAGAAAGGGTGGAAAGTTCATCAAATGGATGTGAAGACTGCTTTCTTGAATGGAGACTTGAAAGAGAATGTCTTCATGTCTCAGCCAGAAGGCTTTGTTGTGAAAGGAAAAGAACAAAAAGTATGCAAGCTTGTCAAATCCTTGTATGGCCTAAAACAAGCGCCTCGCGCATGGTATGAAAAGCTAACCGAGCATCTTTTGAAGCTAAATTTTGAACATTTTGATCTTGATGATGCAACACTGTTTATGAAGAAAGTTGGAAGATCTGTTGTGTATCTTGTGGTGTATGTAGATGATCTTTTGATGACAGGGAACAATGAGAGCTATATATCATCCATAAAGAAAGATTTGAAAAAGATCTTTGAAATGACAGATATGGGACATCTCCACTATTACTTAGGAATTGAAGTCACTCAACATCCTAAGTACATATTCCTATCTCAGAAAAAATATGTTGGAGAACTACTAAACAAATTTTGCATGACAGAATGCAATCCTATATCTACTCCAATGGAACAGAAAATGAAGCTCAGATTAAGCGAAGGAAAAGAATTTGAAGATGCGACCAAGTATCGACAACTGGTAGGAAGTCTTATCTACCTTACAACAACTAGACCAGATATTTCTTATGTTGTTGGCATACTTTCAAGGTTCATGCATAAACCTTGTGAAGGACACTGGTCAGCTACAAAAAGAGTTCTAAGATACTTGAAGGGGACTCAAGACGTTGGACTCAAGTACTCTAAAGTGGATGACTTCAAAATTATTGGGTACTCAGACTCAGATTTTGATGGCGATAAGGAGACAGGAGTATCAACTTCTGGATACACTATGAGTCTTGGATCAGCAGCTGTCTCATGGAGATCACGTAAACAGTCAGTTCCAGCAGATTCAACAACAGAAGCAGAATATGTGGCTGGAGCTGAAGCAACGAAAGAAATAGTATGGCTCAGGAAGATACTTGAATATTTGCAAGAAAAACAAGAGAACTCCACTCCGTTGTTGGTCGACAATACTTCTGCAATCAAGCTGGATAAGAATCCCAGATTCCATGATCGAACCAAACACATCAACACAAAGTATCATTTGATTCGACATCATGTAGAGGCCAAGGCAGTCCATCTTCGACATTGTTCCACAAATGATCAAGTTGCAGACATCTTCACCAAAGTGCTTGGACAAGAAAAGTTTGAAAGATTTAGAAACATGCTCGGACTTACGAACACCCCTTCGGATTAAGGGGGGGATTGTTAGAATATAATCTGTTAGGGTTATATATTGTAAATAAATAAATAAATATGAATATTAGGAAGCCAAAAAGGTTGGACGGAAGGTGAAACACAACCGTCACATGAATGTATAAAAGAATGCATTAGCAATGGAATAAGCATGAATCGGGAGTTATTACCTATCACCATGAAATTTGGATGAATTAAGTTAGAGAAAAGAAAAATGAATAATTTTTTTTTAAAGATAAAACATATAAAAATAGCCCATGGCCAAAATTTTACCCTTGAAATTTTCCCTCGTCCCTACCATTTCTCATACCAAATTTAATTATAAAACAAAACATATACATATAATAATAACAAAAGAACAATATTACAATCAAACCATAATGTACCAATAAAAAAAATTCTAAAAAAATATCACATATACCCATATTTATATAAAAGCAAATCATTTATAAATCACATCATTCATATGATGTGAACCTAATATGAACATGAACATAAGTCACTTTACTCATAATATTTAATAAGTCACCTTACTCATAACATGAATATGAACATAAGTCACTATCAATTGTTTTTTGATTGGCTGCATGGGAAGGATGTTCCTTCTAACCATAGGCACTATCAAGTCATATCTTAGTTTGACAGGCTACCCCCAAGATGGGACTATCAATCATAAGGGAAAAGATCTCCCTCAATCCAACACTACTAATTTGAATCTCACATGAAACCCAATAGTGTATAAACACCCTAAACAATTGTCTCGATCCTCAATTATCCATCCCTATCAACTTGCACAATGGGATGATCAAGATCCATTCTCTAAATTAAAAGGATCTTGAGAAACCTCCAATTCCATTCTAGTGCTCCATCACAAGATGGGAAACAAGTCTCTGAATTGGGACTCCAAGACACTAACTACGGGCTAGGTATGTTTCTCACCAGTCTACTCAGGTTAATGGCATGCAAAATTCATGTTTAGTTGTTACATCTTCATTCTCTATTATAGTATCAAGATATGGAATCCAAAGGTGAAGGATAAGAGTGAAATGTACATTCAAATGGTGGAAGAATAAGTAACCGAACGCCTCTATCACTTGAAAAATCACTTTTATAGGAATATTTAAGTTTCAATGTGGCCCCTCCACATGGAACCACTTTTACCTTCTTAATTTGATCTTTTGATAATTAAATATGGCTTAATAAAACCATGGATCTTAATCATGGTTTAATTAATTGGTTTGAATGACTAAGGCTAAGGATATACATGAATACCATTATCAGTTTCCCGCTTGTGGATTCATAGCCCACCATCCCTTCTTCATCCTTCTTCCTATGCAACCATTTAAAGATTTTATATTAATATCAAAAAGTACATATTTAGATCTTGGTCATTCCAAACATTTGTTTATGGATTTTGACTTCTTACATCAATATTTACAAATCTACATTGTGGGGCAAAACTGGAGTATTACATTCCCCTGCCCCTTAATTTATGCACTATCCTTAGTGCCTCATAGACACTATGTACATTTACAAAATTTTGATCAAAACTTAAAAATAGTTGTGGGTATGCCTCCCACATCTGAATACTTAAGCTCACATTTGCTTCTTCAGGACTGTAATAACCTTTACCTATTCAATGAATGGCTCAGGTAAAATAACAAAACCCTATCTCTATTTTCTTTTCATATGGTTTGATTCAAACAATTCAACAACCGTGGATTATATATAAAAATGGTTTGTTGGAGGTACTTAAACCCTTGCTTAAGGAGCCGAGAGAAGAGGAAATATGCCTCTACATAAGATAAGTGTTGTTTGTTTTTCGTTCAAGACCCAATAGGGTTTATACTATGTTTACAGAGGGATTTTACAGCCTTTTTGCTTCATATAGGGTTTAGGTGTATTAGGTTTAAATATTTGGTGGTTGCGTGATATTGTGGGTGACATCATGGATGGTCTTACCTCCACATCATTCACTCTAATATTGAAGTTTATTGTGGTTTAAAAACCAAGGCGGAAAGCATCATAGATGGACTTACAAACACACGCTATACAATTTGTTTACTGTAAAATAAATAAAAACGACCCTTAGGGTCTGTGTTGTGAAAATACTCTATGGTTATTCTTTATTTACGAGATTCCATCCTTCGATGGTCTTATGACCATGCATATGTTTTGATAATATCATTTTATGATTGGATTCTCAATTTTTGTTTATAATGGGAGTATGAAGAAATAATAATAATGGTACTATTATTATTATTGTTATTGGCCCATAAGAGGGTTTAATATGGTTTCTACAGCACCGGTTAGATACTGAATTAACGCCTTGTATTACTTGTTTGTGTAATGATGAGACCATTTAACATGGGATTACAACCATAATCTTTAAACTTGTTATTTTTAATGTGACCCATTGGGTCTTGTGACTTTTGTGGAGTAGTTTTGATATGGAAATCGTAGTTTTAACAGATAGTGTGCATGCATGCGATTGGGTTTGGATTTAATAAATATTTGCTTACTATATTCTTAAATTATCGGTGACCATCGTATATGGGCTACTACCGGTCTTTGGAATGAAACGCTTACATTTGCGATTTGTTTACTTTGTAAATTTATACGATTCCATTAAATATGGTTATGATTGTTAACATGAGATCCATAAATTATTGGTTAGATCATTTATATATTAGTTATAATCATCCTATATGCGATTCTTTGTATAATATCGGTAGTGTAAATACATATAACTCTATGATTGTATAGGAATGTGATTCTAGGATTGGTAGTTGGCTAGAATGTACATCGTAAAGTTTGTATATATGTCTGGTAGTTCATAGTCATTTAATCTTGTTTTATTTACTTAGCTTTCCTTGACTTTGTTCTATTTGTAAATCATTTAATATTTAAACATGTAACTATTACTACTATAATTTTGAATTTAAAATGTTAACTCTGCTAATGTAATTTAAATTAAACTAAATCTACAGCATAAGAAAAGAAAAAAATATAATTTGACAATATTTACATGTTTAAGTAAAGAATTTGATTTTCCAGCATATAACTCATTAAGAAAATCCCTAACTCGGGTATCGATGCCTGATATAAAAATATTTCCTAAACACCATTTAGCATTTGTATATATAAACAAAACATAAACAAATTTACGATTTATACATAACAAATCAGATCGATACAGGTTAGTTCACTGTGTGATAAGATTAAGTAGAACATTTCTATTTAATGTATATAACAACAATTCCATATCTAAAATAAAACAAACTACTGTAAATAAAAACATAAGTGAAGAACCAAGCACCATTGCTAGGAAAAAATAAATGGAATAACCGTTCCTCCCAACCAAATCCGAGAGCAGCCAAGTTACTTGCTCTAGAACCCTCGATCTTGTTCGCTATACCACAAGAGAAAAATCCACTTAATGTGCCATCCCTTTCATTATCAGATTCAATCCATGTCCAATGTTATCCTCCTTCTTGGTAATGGACATACTATTATATCATATTTTTCTTAGGACTTGGTCATTTATGATCCTCCTTCGACTCTTTAGCACTAAATTAGGAGTTATGACCTGATTTTAGTGACAATGCCTCCTGCACCTTGATTTCTCACTTAGTAGCTCAACCACTTGTAATTTCCTCTTGTGGGTCATCAAACACTCTTTAGAAACTAGTCCACTTCTGACCCCTCTAGTATCTTTTATTAATAAAGAATAATTCATTACAAATATCTTTTTTTTTACTCTTTCGTCAAAAATATTTAAAATAACAAATAAAGTATTTTCAATAGAAATTAATAATAAATTATTAATTTTAGGTGCATTACATACACCTCCCATTATAGGATAACACCGTCCTCAGTGTTACTAACTTTCTTCTTTATTCTTTCATTTCCTCATATTGGAATAGGTCTGGATATGCCTCCCGCATAACATTTTCCAGTTCCTAAGTAGATTCTTTCGGACTAAGGTGCTTCCACTGCACCTTGACTTGTTTAATGGTATAGTTCTAGAGTAAAAGTTCTCTCATGTCGAGAATATGCTTTGATCCCACCTGGGCCTCTCCTTCGGGTTCCACCTGGATAACATTCCAATCGATCACATGAGTAGCATCATGAATACATATTTTTAAAATAGAAACGTGAAAAACATTATGCACTTTAATAGTGGGTGGTAGGGATAACTAGTATGCAACCGATCCTACTTTAGCCAAAATTTCAAATGTCCCGTAATACCCGGGTTCCAACTTTGAATACTTTCCCAATATCATAGAGCTTTTATTGGGCTTTACCTTTATGTACACATGTTCACCCACCTGGAACTCTGTAGGAGTTCATTTTACGTCAGCATAAATTTTCTGCCTATCTTGGGAAACCTTCAAGTTTTGCTGCACCTGTTTCACAGTTAGTTCCATATATTTTCACAAATTAGGTCCTAACATTAACCTATCAATTGGAATACTTCAATAAATTGGATTATTACATTTGTGACCATACAGAAGGACTCATACATGATGATAATTGAAAATTATTATTATAAGAATATTCTACTAAGTGTAGGTAGTTTTCCTACTTACTTGGTTTGTCCATTACATACATTCTTAGCATGTATTCTAGGACTTGGTTTAACCTTTCATTATTCCCATCCATTTATGAATGATATGCAGTACTGAAGTTCAACTATGCACCTAACTCTTTAAAGAAAGATTTCTAGAAATTTCCTGTATATTTCACATCTCTATATGAGACTATTACCTTTGGTACACCATGTAACCTGCAAATATTTTTCATAAAAATATCTACAATTTTAACAACCTTATAGGTATATTTTACATGAATAAAATGAGCTACTTTACTTAACTTATAGACTATGACCATGGTTGAACCATGCTGTCTAAATTCTTCAATAGGCCTGTTATTAAATACATGTTAATTGTTTCCCACTTCCATTCCGAAATGGGTAGTGGTTGAAACAACCCTGCTGGATGTTGTTGTTTTGCCTTGACTTGCTGACATTCTATGCAGCAAGCTAAGTACTCTATTACCTCTTTCTTCATGTTAGGACAAAAGAAATATTTTCTGATCATGGTGATCATCTTCTGATATCCACGATGTCCTGAATAAGATCATTTATGTAACTCATTCATTACCGTCAATTTGATTTCTATTGTATTTGGTATGTACAACCTGTTTTTATGCAACAATAATCCTCTTTTATTTAGGATGAAATATGGTCTTATTTGATTTTGTTCATTTTTAGCAGTCTTTTCTTTTAAAATTTGATATTCCTTATCATAACTTTCTACACTTAGGATCCAATTTTCCAAATCAGGTTCATAATTGCTGCTTGCAAATAGTAAATTTGCGTGATGACTCAAATCATTTGCAACATTGTTTTCCTTTCCTTTTGTGTGTTTTATTTCAAAATCATATTCACTTAAGAAAGACAACCATCTTGCCTATCTAGCATTATAATTTTGTTGGTCAAATATATATTAGACTTGTGTTATCCGACATACGTAGAAATTTCCTTCCAACGAGGTAATGTCGCCACATTTTTAATGCATGAATTATTGTAGAAAGTTCCAAGTCACATTAGAGGAAATTTCAACTCAAAATGGGCCTCCTAAAAAGAATTAATAAAATAATATTTATTAATTTTGGAGGAAGAAAAGAAAAAAACTACTTTTTTGTTTCTATTTTTGACATATCTCCCCGTGTTTTTACTCAAAATTTCGATCAGGAGAGCTTGTTGGATGCGGAATTAAATTCCACATCTAACGAGTACCCACTCTGCATACTTTTGATTGACCCCACTACCTCAAAAACAAGAAATACCTGAAAAAACATGATGATGATGTCATCATCGCATTTTTTTTAGGTATTTCTTGTTTTGGGGGTAGCGGGGTCTATCAAAAGTATGGCGAGTGGGTACTCATTGGATGCAGAATTTAATTCCTCATCCAACGAACTCTCCCGATCAAAATTTGAGTAGAAACACGGGGAGATATGTCGAAAATACAAACAAAAAAATTAGTTTTTTTTATGATACCTATCCCCAAATTTATATTAAAAAAGTGTTTAAGACCTATACGGTATTTAAAATTTAAAGCAATTTCATTGGCTAGCACATGATGACATGGAATTTGAATCAAAGTTAAAAGGCCCATTTTGAGTTGAAATTTCCTCTAATGTGTGTAGCATAATTATTTTCATGTTCCTTTAATTTTCTAGATTTGTAATCCATGACGTAGTTTTCTTGTATTAATATCCCTCTTAATCCTTCTTTACAAGCGTTGTTACATACGACGAAATCCTTGAAAGGATTAACAATATTTAGGATAGGGGCACTAGTTAACATATTTTTTAATTTATTAAAGCTTTCCATACATTTTTCAGTCCACACAAACTTTTTATCTTTCTTCTGCAATGAAGCTATGGGGTAGGCTATCTTATTAAATCCTTTGATGAAATTTCGATAATAGATGGTAATCATGAATGGTCTTATGTCGGTCACATTTTTAGGAACTGACCATTTAGTGATAGCCTTAATTTTGTCGAGGTGGACAGAGATTTCATCATTGGACACTATGTGTCCTAGGTATTGAATCATATCCTTAAGGAAATCACATTTACTGAACTTAACATACATTTTTTGTTCTCTTAGTACTTGTAGAATTATCTTTAAATGTTCTTCATGTTTATGTTCATTATTGGAGTATATCAGTATGTCTTATCTGAACACAACTACAAACTTATCCAGATAGTTACGTAAAATACTATTCATTAAGCACATGAATGCAGTAGGTGTGTTTGTCAACCCAAAAGGTATTACGAGAAATTAGTAGGGACCATAACGAGTCCTAAAAACAATTTTAAAAATGTCCTTGATCCATATGAATATCGCTGGCCACCCACCTATTCCATTGGCTCAAAACAATTGTCCATTGTGACAGTTTCCTAGTTATTTTTCTATGGTTTCTGGGTCCCAAATTTCTAGGGTTGTTTTGAGGCCCTAAATGAAGTTTTTTGGCGATTCAAGGGGATAAATGGTTTCCATTGGAATGTATTTTTATTTAGTTAAATTTTGTAAATCTCAAATAGACCTTTCAAATGGGCTATCAAGCGCCCAAATCGGAGATCGTATGGAAAAGTTATGACCCAGGTAAGTTGACTATTTAACTTACCACCTTGGGGTCGTAAACTTTATGATGGTTCATCTTATAAGGTTATGTTTTGGAATTTTGGGGTTCTCTCCCTCATTCTTATTATAAATATTCCTCTTTGGCCTCATTTTGTATTCAGGTTGGAATGGATGAGCGTAGTAGCCACATCTCTTCTCAGAGATAGATACCACCATTTTAGCAGTTGTATTGCAGTCTACTCTATTTTCTCCATTTAATAGAATATGTGTTTACTGTACCTCTATTATCTTTGCAATATGCAAGTTGTGTTTATGATGATATCTCTGTTATTTCATCTTGTTCTCACATAAATCCGAGTCAGTGCTCGTCTTTAATCCGCACCTAATGGTATCCAGACATTAAGTCTATTTTAGATAATATTGTTTCTCGCAGAATTGATCAAATAGATCGTCTATCCGGGGTAGTGGGTACCTATTTTTAATAGTCATTTTATTTATTTTTCGACAGTCTATGCATAATCTTAAGGTTTTGTCTTTATTCTTTACAAATAAAACCAGTTCTCCCCAAGGGGAAACACCAGGTGGAATATACTTTTTATCAACCAATTCTTCTAATTGTAATTTCAGATCTGTAAGATCTATTATGTTCATTTAGTAAGGATATTTCGATGCTGATAGTTCTCTGAGTATCAGATTGATTTTGAAGTATATGTCTCTTTTCGGAGGAAGTCCAGGGACTTCTTCTAAAAATATGTCTTCAAACTCCTTTAAGATAGGTATGTCTTCTATTTTAAGTTTGTTTTCATTATCTTTATCATCCATTACATAAACAACAAACACCTTATATCCTTTATTACTGATCTTTTCATTTGTAAAGCAGAGATATCTCCGATCATAACTTTTGTGGGAGTTCCTTTAACTTTTATAGGGTTTGTAGTATCATCTATGCATGTAAAGGTTTTGTAAAAACAATTTAGCATTACTCTGTGTTTTTCTAGCTAATCCATTCCTATTAACATATCATAAGAACCTAAAGGTAAAATATTCAGATCAGTATATGTAATGAAATCATTCATTAATATTTCAGAGTTTTTAACATAACTAGTAACTTTACATTTAGTACTTGTGGCTAATTGTACTAACCATGAATTATCAAACTTTTCAGGTACTAATTTACATAATTCAACTATTCTAGGTGATATATAACTCAAACTTGAACTTGGATCAATCAAGATTGAAATAGGTTGACTTTTTATCATACCTTCAATCTAAATTATGGAAGTTTGATGGTCTGCTTTCTAGTTTTCCAATGTAGCGCTGATTCTAGGCATGCTCCTTTCCATGTCTCCAACTATAACTGCTTCCTGAATGGAGTGAACATTAATTTTTTTCTTTCTTATTGGGAAGTATTTAAAATAATGTGGTTTGTCACATTCCCAACATTTTAAGGGTTCCCTTTGTGTAGTGTTATTGTTAAAAGTTGCTAGAGAACTAATCCACCTTAGTAAGATGATCATATACCTATGATACATTTCATTAGCTTTTATGCTATGTCATATGGTCCAAAACTTAGGCTATGTTGATCAACCTTGGTCTATTTGGTGTTTTGGACTCATTTATTGCAGTTGAGGTGCTCCAATTTGATATTTATGATAGTCCAGGTTCCCTCATTAATGATAGATCAGTATTTGTGCACTCCGCATCCCTTGAATTAGGGAAACAGTTAGACCATAGGTGCTAATGCTTGTATTTAGTGGTTTTTTTCTCTCATTCATAATTTATTGATGCCTAGAGCCAGTCCCAATCACCCATGCACTCACCCATGCCTAGAATTCCCCCATTTATGTCTCATCATGCTCCATCCATGTCCACACAAGAATTCATGACCGTTTGGTATGGTTTGAGAGCTCATTGGCCCACCTAGGGGGGTTTTGAGGTCAAATCCTATCGTGACATATGTATGCATCCATATGGACTCCAAATTCCAACGATTTCTCCCTAATGTAATATAAACTTGATCCAACCATATTTACATGTTGGAAAGTCATAATAATATCTGTTATGGACAACATTTGTGTATGTTAATTTCACTCTTTCTACTGTTTTTGTGCATAATTGTGTGTAATATCAAATTGTGAGAATCCCCTTGGATCCTAGTTCCTATTGTGAATCAATTCTCACAAAAGTAGTGGGAGGTTCTCTTTCTTTTACTATAGAATTCAGTGGTTTCTAAATTTTGTAGTTTTTTCCTTGATACCCTTTATAATTATTCCATGTGTTTTTGTGGAATTTATTATTTTTATTTCTCAGATCAAAATTATCTCATTTTTAATTCTTCCAATTTGGTACACTTTATATTTTATTTTTATTTTTGTCATAATAGATTTTTTCCTTTCTGATTGCTTCCTCCAACACCTTCAGATTGTCATAGTCAATCCATTCTTTAAACATGATAGGAAAATCACTGAAAAAACGTTGTATTTTAGGTTTTTCATCAATTATCTAAGGTACATAACAAAGGAGACTCAAAATTTTACTACAGAGCTCTTTCATTGTCATAGCACCTAGTTTTAACTCGTAAAACTCTTTATCCTTCTCTTCGCAATACTGTTCTGACAAGTATTTTATTTTACAAATATTTTTAAAAAATTTCCAGGTTACATTTCTTTCTGTTATTCCCTTTACTTACTGTATATCCTGCCACCATATATCTGCTTTTCTAGTCAGATTATATATGGCCATTTTAACTTTCAATTCATTAGAGTAATTATATATTTGGATTTCTTCAATTTCACCACTAAACATTGGTGGTTTTATCTTTTTAAAATCCACAGATATTTCTTCACATGGTATTTTTTTTTCTTTTTATTATCGTCACTACTTTCTCTTGAATCTTGTTGTTTTTCTGAGTGATGTTTGACTGATTTTTCATTGGAAGTTTAAGCCTTATGACTCGAAAATTCCAATTTCCTTCTTTTACGTTTGTAAGGTGTAGTTTTAGGCATGATATGTTCAGATTCCTTGTTTTTCTTTTTATTATCATTATGTATTTTAGCTAAAAAAACAGTATTTATTTCCTCTTGAGATTTTAGGATTCGTTCATTATCCTCCTTAACTCTTTTTAGCTCTGATATTATTTCCTTAAAAGTTCTTTACAATTCATATTTATTATCTTGAATTTCATTCAGATTTACCCAGATCTCCCCATCCCTTAATTTACCCTCATTGTTATTTACAAGATTTCTTGGTGTAAGACTCTTCTTCTGTAGACAACCCTACTTTTGCCATGTTTTTCTTGCAAAAACAAAGTTATCCTTTTCGTTCTCTTTTCTAAGAGAATTAAACCAAAAAAATAAAGTAAATTTAGTTTTCTTGTTTATTTAACAATTTTATTGTTGAGCCGGTTCAAGCCTAGTGCTGTATCCATGCTCTGATACCATTCTGTCACACACCTAAAAAAATCACAATTATTATTTTTTGTATATATTTTTAATCATACAATTTTTAACAAGCAATCTTAGTCTTGTGTTAAGTTAATAATGCTTTTGAGTTATTGATCTTATTTCACTTACTATTCCAGGTTTCGTCAATTGCGGTAGTGGCAAGGCCCAACCGTTGTGTTTAGCTATGCCCGAAGGTGATGTTTTATAGTTTCCTTGCTTTTCATTTTATAAAGTTTACTATGGATTCAATAGCCCGAAGGGTTGGGAGACTAAACCATAATATTGATCCCACCCTTCGATTTCATAAGGTGTTAATTAAAGGTTTAGAGGCCACGGGCCTTACCATAGCCTAAACGCATGGTATAAAATGTAAAGGAATTCATTCCTAAGGCGCGAAGGTATAAGGTTTTCAAAGTGTAAATGGATATGGTATTGACCATAGTGTACAATGTTAATAAAACATAACCCTTCGTTGATTTACAATGTTATTATAATATCATACTTTGTTGGTTAAAGTGCAATGGTGTGAATGCTATAACGTACGATTCTCGACATAGTTGAAAACAATTCAAACAATGATTTGAAATGCTATTATTATTCTAGATGAGGTTTAAAAGCGTGTCCTAGGTGCGAGTTGACAGTGCAGCCAAGCCTCCACACTGGCCTGATGATTACATCCTGGTCATCTATTTGTAAAGCTTTGCAGTTAGGGTTTTTGTGGAAGTTTAATGTGTGATTCGATGTATGAACCTTGCATTATTGTTTATTTGGTATGTAAGAGGGAGAAAGATGAGATTTGCTCTGGTAATGGTGAAATTGCTAATTTATAGGTGTAACCGCTGCTAGTGATTGATGTCAAGCACTTGGTTTCTTTCCAATATGTTTTGGTTCTTTCTCATGGTGCCCATGGACGACCTTCTGCAACTCGTTTCTTCACTCCATCTCATCGTTAGCTTCACCGGGTATAAAAGGTTTTACTGCTGCAAATTTTAACTTGATGTTTCTTTCCTTTGGTGGATTATCTATAACTCAAATTGCATTGTTGGTTTGTGCAGGAAGAGAAGAGATAAGGGTAGGGTGAAAACAGGAAGTTGGGTAACACTTCTGTGAGAATTGGGTTCCCAAGGAACTGAGCGTAAGATATTCAGCTGAATAACTATATTTATTTGGCCAAATAACATTTTTATTTGGCTGAATAACTATAGTTATTCGATTGAATAATCGATCATTTATTCGGCCGAATAATGTTTAACGGTGAACAGTTTAAATTGACGGAGACATCGAAATTTTATTTGCATTTGGTTTTTCGGCCGAACAACCTTTGTTGTAAATAACGGTTCCGTAACATAAAAATATTATTCGATCGAACAATTATTCAGTCGAATAATTGTTCAGCCAAATAATTATTCGACCGAATAACCTCTGAGACCTGAATCCTACACAGTTTTCAAGTTTCTCCATTTTCAGAAGGTAAAATGGATGTCTATCGACTGTTGGACTTGATACCATTAGTTTCATCATGGAAAATACTTTTCGTAGGTATAGGTTTTGTTGTGTATAGGTGAGATCCGATATTTTTAATTTTTTTGTTTCTTAACATGTGTCGAGTTTCATTTCATCTCTTTCAAAATGTGGTGAAATGAAATATATATAAATTTAAAAATACACCACAAAAAAAATTGAAAAAAATATTGTGTCGTTAATTCGAGTGTCTACTTCAAAAGGGTATTCGTAGATTTTTAATTTTTATAGTCAATTGATAGAAAAGCATCACAACCAAAAACATGTTGAAAATCGACAAGGTTTCCGCATTGATTGAATTCAAAAAAATATTATAATTAGTATATAGATCTGTTGGTTACAAAATTATAGTCATCCTCTAGTATATTGTGTGTAGATTGTTGTAGCATATTTTTTTTTTGCAAAACACAAGTTTAACCATGATTTTAGGGGCACAACCAAACATGACTATTTTTTAGTCCTTTCATTTTATAAGGACACACTGTCAAACATTTGTCAAAATGACATCAAATCTCAATAAAAAAATTTGAAAAAATTATGAATAGAAAGCTAACATAATTCCCTAAAAGTTTTGTTTTTACATAAAAGTGAAATTCTAAACAAAAATATCACTTTTGTTCTCCCAAAGTTGAAAAACATGAAAAATCAGATTTATTTTCTCATAAGATCCCCAAAAATAGACACCCATATTCATGGATTCACCCAGTATTCTGAGAGGAGTTGGCCCCTGGAATCTCTATAGATTGCACCAGGTAAGGGTAAACGTTTTAATCTTTAAGTCCCAACTTGTTTTTAGCAGGTTTAGAGTTTGTTTTGACTACAACTAATACCATTGTTGCAGGTTGCAAGCGTTTGCAAGGAATGCGACATGGTCACCTCCTCTCAATCCCACGTCTTAGAACGCCTTAGGTGAAATGACAAAACCCTATATCTATTTTATTTTCATATGGTTTGATTCAAACAATGCAACCACTATGGATTATATATAAAAAAATTTTTGCGGGTACTTAAACTTGAGGTTAAGGATCCAAGAGGAAAGGAACTCTAGATCTGCACAAATACATGGTGTGTATTTTCATTCAACACCCAATGGGGTTTATACTCTATTTACAGAGGGATTTTACAACCTTTTTTCTTCGTATAGGGTTTAGGTGTATTATGTTAAAATATTTCATGGTTATGTGATACTATGGGTGCCATTGCGGATGGTATTACCTCTACATCATTCACTCTGATATTGAAGTTTAGTCATGGTTTAAAAACCAAGGTGGAATCCATCGTACATGGACTTACAACCACACCCTATACAATGTGTTTACTGTAAAACAAATAAAAACGACCCTTATGGTCTCTATTGCAAAAATACTCTATGGTTATTCTTTATTTACAGAATCCCATCCTTTGATAGTCTTATGACCATGCATATGTTTTGATAATATCGTTTTATGATTGAATTCTATGTTTCAACTTATAATGCGAGTATGAAGAAATAATAATAATGGTACTATTATTATTATTGTTATTGACCCGTAAGAGGGTTTAATATGGTTTCTACAACATTAGTTAGCCATTGAATTAATGCCTTGTTTTACTTGTTTGTGTAATGGTGGAATCCATCTTACATGGGCTTATGACTTGTTGGAACCCCAACAAATCCCTTTGATTTTGGTAAAAATCAAAGGGCCCCCATTCAAATTTTTGTAAATAATTAGTTTTGATTTTCTTTCATCTTATCTTGCCTGCTTTGTCAAGTTATTTAATGGCTTTCTTCTTTGATCTTTTACTCCTTGTGTTGCTTTTTCTCTGGCTTGGTGTTCATGGCATAAATATTTGGTGATTTTCATATCTTTATCATTTGCATCTATTGGCTTTGTGATTTCTCATCAATGCTTTCACATCCTGATATGAGCTTATTTGAGATAATTTCATGTATTGGTTTTATCTGATCAACATATGTCTTCATATTCGATAGTCTCACCAATTTTCAGTCTTTTCATTTATGAGTACTTTGGAAAATCATGATTGATTAACTCAAAGCTCAATTTTACAATTTTGATCAATAATTTATATTAAAGAATGGAAGTGATCCTTTGCCTCTAATTTTGCAAAGCCTTAAAACTCTTACGGAAATTTAAAGTTTTTTAATTAGGGATTTTAATTCATCTATGTACTAAAGAAAAACATATCAAAGTTTGAACACAAGATTATGCTTTTCAATTTAAACCAAATATATTTTTCCAAAGACTTTTGGTTTTCATTAATATTTTCTTAGTTGTAGATGAATTCAATTATTTTTCATAAATTTTAATATTTGTTAAATTCATTGCAATTGAGAAAGTTTATGTAATGACTAAATATGTTTTTAAAAGGTCATGACATTTCTATTTTTGAAATATTCATATACTTTATATGGTCATTACAATTCTTTTTTAATTATTTTATAAAATAAGGTTTTGGAATAATAGTTGAACTTGGCTTAATAGTTATGTATGAGGATGACATTTTGAATTGTTTTTCCACTCATTCAGATTTGTAAACTTTATAATACCCTATGAATGATCAGAGGAAATTTTATAAGAATTGATATTCAAATTATTTGTGCATTGGATTTTGTTCACTAAATATGATCACTAAAGTATAATTATTTATATTCTAAATCCAATGAACACGAGTTTCAACGTTAAACTGCCACAGTTATATAAAATTTTACATGCCATATATGAGCAGATCAAGGGGAGAATATCTTGTCACAATGCCATTGAATTCTCAACTCACGCAGTCATGAGATAGCAATAATTGGTGCAACCATATTTTGAGAGATAAATGCCACACTCATTGTAGTTTTGAACTCTTCTTCTCACCAAATTACTATATTTCCTTGCCATGTGACCACAAAATAAAAGGTGGAGATGACACTTCAATGAAGAAAAGGGATAACATGGATACAAATTAAATAAAGGTCAGATTACCTCACTAAGGAGAGAGATTGGTGTTAAATAAAGATATCTAAATCACCGAGATGTGAACCACCATAATTATTAAGAGCCTAAAATCATAGATTTTTAAGGAACAAAATCGTGCAGATTGTGCCGCTAATTTGATATTAGTTACATGCAATTTAATGAACACGTAACAAATAATCAAGATGGAACTGAGAAATGCATGTAGTCTTTATCATCTAGGGTTGCAAAGTTAACCTAACATTCTATGAAGAAAGATTCAAAAGGGAGATTTCTTTTATTATTTTATGATTCTAAAAAATTTGATTCACTCGTTCTTCTTTTTGAATTATCGTTCTCCCTTCTTGATTGATATTAATTTGCTCAATTTTTATTGTTGTTATATTTTGTGTGCAGGTTTTGAAAGCTAAGGCAATGACGTAAATAAGCAACCATGCTATGTAAAATAATGGATTGAATGCGGAGAAGTAAATGGTTAAAGTTGAAAAGAAAGGGAAATATATTTAATGTCAAAGCCTTGGTGATATCAAAGGGTAAACATTGCTGCTATATCGTGCAACCATGTTGCCAAGAATTTGAGATATTCCAGAATTGTTTCTAGAATGATTCAGGAACTGATTAAGAAGGAAGACGTTAATGGATCATGCATTGGTGGAAAAGGATAATTTCGGGCTCAATTTTCCACCAAACCGTGAAGAATCAGATGATTCTGTTCAAAACCCACTTCCCAAACGGGGTGTTTTACCTCTAATTGCGAGCTGGTTTCTAAAATGATGAAGGAGTTAGTATATTTTCGGGCCTGTTCAAACTGTTTTTTTCCAGATATGTCTGTTGCATCCAACTGTGAGAGCTAATTCTGGAGATTGTTATGTTCCCTCTTTGCCTATTTAAACAGAAACAATTCGTTGCTGAAAGGGGGTCTCTGCATAATAGAAGAGCTGTGTCTTTATATATTCTGATTTTTTATTTTGTAAATGGGGATGTTTACAATTAGAAGGGGAGACGCTGCTGCTAGTGGATGAGAGTATGGCTGGGAAAAACTTATATTGAAATAAATATTACACTTGTTGGTATTCTGAAGAAGTTTCTCTTCCTTGGATGTCTTCGAAGTGCTGATTTCAAAACTGGGATCATTTTATTACAGTTCTAAAACATAATAAATATATATTTCATATTAGATTTTCTCAATTGATTTATGTACTATTATGATGTGATATAATTTGTATGTATTATGGGAAAGAATTACTGGAATCACTAGTTCATTTCTCTCCCTAGTAGAGATATTAGATATGTCATCTTCTTAATTTTTCTTGATAAGATTGATTGTATGATATCATCAATTCATTAACTAATGGATTGAAATATTTGTATTTTCACAAATATTTTAAAATAATTAGTTAATTATCTTTATACTCAGATATAGAAATGCTAAACGTTGATTATTCTTTGGCTTTTATGTTATTAGAATAATAAAATAATTTATTGTTTTATTACTCCTTTATCATAACATAATATTGAATCAGAAAGTTATTATAACTTCGACTTTGATAAATTATTTTTCAGAGTTGTGTTATTTGCTCTCTAATATTTATATTGTTAGTAGATTGTCAACTTAGATGATAAGATTTGCTCTCAGCTGAGATAGTTTAAAATAGTTTTAATTTGCGTTTATATTTTTCTTTAGCTTAAACTTCTTAGTTTAAATTTTGCAGCTGCTAAAATAGGCCATACACTTAGTTAATTGTTTATATTCATGAATAGTTTCTTTCTTCAAAGATTCAAACAAAACAAAAAATGAGACTCTCCTTAAGAGAGAAACATATAAAGTAGACATAATAGTTAAATTTCATTCAGTAATAGAAAATTCTTTTAGTTCGCAGATTAGATGTAATTTTATTAGTAGCTTAATTTAATTTATAGAGTATTATTTACATTTAGTTTTAATATGTTTAGTTGCATTAATTAGAATTCAATAGCATAAAGTAGTTTAAAATACATATTTCTAGGTTTAATCTTAGATAACTTTCCTTAAGAGAGTTAAAACCTAGAGGTAGCGGGGCCTTTTCTCGTTAGTGTTAGCCATACCAAAGATACTAAGGGATGCTTTAAGTGTAACGTCCCGGTTTTGACCCCGTTGCATTAGATGTACATGATGTATATATTGTAATGATCATGGTGTGGAGCTAAAGGCCAAGGCCCCACCATTGATCGGTGATGCTATGTTCGGATTTAAATTTGTCACTGATGGTATATTGGGGCATGCGGCATACATTATGTTTGTCATCATGTAAATATGCATCTATAATTAATTAAATGAACCTGACCAGCTACGATCGCGGCAACTAAAATGAGAAAGGGGCATGATTTTCACAAGGATAAGGATGTGGGAGAATTTGTCAAACCTTGGCCAATGGGGTAAAAATCGATGTGTCTTCTTTCCTTGCCTTACCCAACCACTTTCATTGAAGAATGGCTGGTGGTGGTTGAGGTAGTTAATTGTTTTGGGAGTGGGGTGGCAGGACTGTCAGTCCTCACCCACACGCACACTCCACTAGCAAGGAACACACTCAAGCCTTCCCTCCACTGCGCATTACCTTCACGGTTGTTTTTCCTTCCTCATGGTCTGCTCACATCCACACACAGGCTTACCTGGTCTCACTCACACAGACATTCACTCTCTCCATGACAATGCTGAAACGCTGGTGCACTCCAATATGCGTCCTCTCTGTTGTTGTTCATCCATGCACAAGCAGGGAGCTATTTGTCCTCACGCAGGGACCTTTGTCTACTCATTACCCTCATGCGCAGTAGTCTGCCCATTTCACGCTCAGTTCGAAAGTCGGTATTTTCTCTTCCTCTGTGTGGTTTATGAATGTATTACCAGTGACTTCGTTGCCTAGGGGCAAGCTGTTGTTTTCCCCTGTTGTGAGCTATGCTCACTGATAAGCTTCGGGGTTGTGTCCTTCCCCATGCTGTGAACTAGGTTGCCTTTCCATCCTTGGACGGTGTAAGTTCCTTGGTGACTTCATTATTCAGATTGGGTCGTTGATTTTCCCCACATTGTTGGTTGTGGTTGTCATGGTCTTCTTTACATTTTGGAGACTGTTGTAATTTCGCTTGAGAGTCATTTTGGCCACGATAGGGCCAAGAATGACTCAGGAATTGGCTTCTCTGTCTTAAGCTGTATCAACTGAGTGATTGCATACATGCAATGGTTGGTCTTCAGACTGTGTATGGAGCAGGGATGGGGGGCTTGGTTTGCTTGAAAAACCTGGTGGCTGGAAACCACACAGACAGGGCTAGAGGGCTGGCTTTCTTCTCCACAACCCCTGAATAGCACTGGAAGGGAATGCAGGGCCTGAGGGACTGTGTAGCAGAGAAAGTACTGATTCCTTGTGTTGGGTGTGTGTGGGTGTCTTAGAGGTTAGGCTAGTTCTGGTGTAGGTGTTCTTGGCTATGTAATGAGCTCACCATCTTAGCATTGAGCCTTTCCCACTCCTTGATGGCTTGATAAACCCAACTGTGTTGGCTTGGCTGTGTTTTATATATCCTTGGCTATGTGTAAGCTTGCTAGTTCCCTTACTCCTTGGAGAATCATGCCTAGCTCGGGGGTGGCAGCACTACTGAGAGATTAAGGAGCATGTTGGCCTATGGTTGGGTGTGTGTGGAAACCACACAGACAGGGCTAGAGGGCTGGCTTTCTTCTCCACAACCCCTGAATAGCACTGGAAGGGAATGCAGGGCCTGAGGGACTGTGTAGCAGAGAAAGTACTGATTCCTTGTGTTGGGTGTGTGTGGGTGTCTTAGAGGTTAGGCTAGTTCTGGTGTAGGTGTTCTTGGCTCTGTAATGAGCTCACCATCTTAGCATTGAGCCTTTCCCACTCCTTGATGGCTTGATAAACCCAACTGTGTTGGCTTGGCTGTGTTTTATATATCCTTGGCTATGTGTAAGCTTGCTAGTTCCCTTACTCCTTGGAGAATCATGCCTAGCTCCGGGGTGGCAGCACTACTGAGAGATTAAGGAGCATGTTGGCCTATGGTTGGGTGGAACGTTGCAGTGACGTAGCTGGTTGCGGATCGACTTCTTCATAAGATAAGTGATCTTGTCCATTTCTACTTCTGCAACTATATTTTCATTTAATGATAATGTTGAACATGTTGAATGAATGTTTGAATGAATACACGTTAATTCCATTGTGTGAGATACATACTTTTAGCTGTGTATGATGAATGATTGCATCTGTGCATGATAAATATTCATGTGTGCATATTCTAGTTCAAAGAATTTGTTTAAGCATTCTGTTTTAGCAAAATATGCGAATTCACATGTTCATGGGGCTCTTAGCCCAGGTGGTTAAAGCCATGGATAGCGTCCTCTTGGCTAGTCGGAGGCACAGGGATGTGGCAGTATGGTATCAGATCTCATGTTGCAACATGGGCCTGTATGAGCCATGAAGGATGTAGTAACAGAGGTTGTATTTCATTCTGCCCAGTAGAAATCATAATTTGAATGACTGTGAAATTTAAAAATTGGTCTAAGTGTTGAACAATCGGATCATCGGAACGGATTAGAGAAATAGAATTTTGATGGAAGGGAAGAGTTAATGGTTTCCAACCCACCGTTGCAGCTGTCGAAGGACTAACTCGCCGATGTGGAAGTGCTTAGTGGATCAAGCGTCTGCAGTTGCGGAAGTCCAAATTTCTAAGTCTTTCGACGAGAAGAAAGATAGCTAATGCCGCAAGAGAAGTTTTAAAATTTCTCTGAGTAAAGGGCAGCCGTCGGAAGGAGTTCTTCTTTGGTGTGCCGCCGTTGTGGAAGCCAAATTCATTAGCTGGCCAATGAGAAAGACAGCCGACGCCGCAAGAAAAGTTTAAAATTGTTCTAAGTAAAGAGCGTCGATCGGAAGGAATAGTTGTTGGCATGGCGCCGTTGCAGAAGCCAAAGGCACTAGGCTTCCGAAGTGGAAAGACCGCCGATGCCAAAAGTTTAAAATTTTCCTAAGGAAGATTAAGCGGCTATCGGAAGAAAATAGCTAATTGTGCGCCCGCCATTGCAGAAGTCTAAAGCACTAGACCTCCGATGTGAAAAGGCTGCCGACGCCATGAAAGTAAGAAGATTCTTCTAAGTAAGGAAAAACAACGGACAATCGGAAGAAGATAGGATTATGTGCACCACCATTTCAGGAGACAAAACCACTAGTATTCCGATGCAAAAAGTCTTTCGATGTAAAAAGTCTACCATGCCGAACAGGTTGTGCCACTGTTGCGGAAGTGAAAGCACTAATTCTTCCGATGAGAAAGACTGCCGACGCCGATCAAAAGAGGAAAGTGGTTCGTGTGCCGCCGCTGCGGACGTCCAAAGCACTAAGTCTTCCGATGAGAGAGACCGCCGAAATGTCGAAATGATTAGTGGTTTCGAGAGCCGATTCTACAGAAGAATTAGTTGTTTCAGGAGCCGATTCTGCGGAATGGTTAGTTGTTTTGGGAGCCGATTCTATGGAATGGTTAGTTGTTTCGGGAGCCGATTCTGCGGAAAGGTTAGTTGTTTCGGGAGCCGATTCTGTAGAAGAAATTTTGAATTTTCCGTGGGATTTCTCAGCGAATTTTTGACGGTATTCAGTGGTATTTTCCGCAGTTTTTCAGTGAAATTTTAGGGCTGAATAGTGAGAAAGTGGTAGTGATCTTATGCGCTAGATTACGCGAAAACCAATGATTTACAAAAAAAAAATGAGGGCGCTGCCCTCGACCCACCCTGCAGTGGCGCAAGGAAGCCACAAGGGGGAAAGCCCCCTTGACCCTCGTCGTCCCCCTCAGATAGAAATTCTTTGATGAAGAAATCCTGTGTTGGAAAAATTTGTAGTTTATGATTTTTCCAAGAGAAGGTAAGTGATTCTGATTTATATGTTATGCATCTAACAATTGTGTTATTAACACGTTTGTAGAGTCATAGTTACCTTCCAAGGAAGTGTTCCAGGTAGTGCAGTTTGATAAGTAAGTGGTGGTTCAGTTATGAGAACCCATGATGGGTATGATGCTCATGATTCTTATGAGTGAGCAGAAGATGCCATGGGAGAAAATGTCCGTAATAGAAATGATGACATTGAGTCTAATGGAAGGAGATTCCAGGAGACACCGTCAGAGGTTGCAGCCATGATGAGAAGCCTGATCAAAGCCCAGGAAGAGCAACATTAGTTGAATGCTGCAATGTTGCAGAGTTTGACAGACTTACATAGAAAGATAGACTCTGGATGAGGTACGACAAGACCAGAAGGTAGTAAGAGCAGTACTGGGAGAAGGAGAAGGACTCCTAGTGGATCATCTGATTCTGAAGAATACAGCGGGGATTCAAGTTCTTCTTCTCATAAAAAGAAAAGAAAGAGACACCATAGGGATTGCTCTCAGGATGAATTTAAGAAAACTAAACCTCCTACATTTGATGGTGAGGTAAATACCGGACAAGAGGCTGAAGCTTGGCTTCTTGGGGTAAATAAGTACTTTCAAGTGCATGACTATTTAGGAAACATGAAGGCAAGAGTTGCCATATTCAACCTGAATGGAAGAGCATCCATCTGGTGGGAACACTTCAAGCAAGTAAAGAGGGTTAGTGAAAGGAGACTTAAGTGGAAACAGTTCAAGAAGTATTTCAAGCAGAAATACCTCTCGGACAGGTATTATGATGACAATATTAAGGAGTTCCATGAGCTGAGATTGGGACAGTAGACCATGGAAGAGTATGCAAATAAGTTTTTGGAGCTGTTGAGGTATGTCCGGTACATCAGAGATGAAAAAGTGAAGGTCCAGTGTTTTCTGAGTGAATTACCTCAGTCTTACAAAGATAGAATAGAGTTTTATGAACCTAGAACTCTTGAAGAATCAATAAGGAAAGCTAATTATTGCTATGAGCAAAGCAAAGGTAAGTCAGATTACCACAAGGCATGGAAGGATAAGAAGAATGAGAAGTTTGACCAAAGGAAGAAAGGTTTCAAACCTTCTAGCTTCAGGAACCAGCAGAAGCAGCCATCCCAAGCTGCGAGTAAGCCAGTTGGGGTGACCGGAGAAAAGCCTAAAGTTCCACAACAGCATAGAGGACCACTTCAAAGTTGGAAATGTGGAGGACCCCACATGCGTAGGAATTGTCCACTCGAGAATGAGAGTGAAAGACCAGCTTATAACCTTCAAGGAGAAGAAACAGTGGGTCAAGTAGCAAGGGTGGTTCCTAGGATCTATGCAGCATTGGAGGACCGCCAAGCAGATCACCAGTCAGTTGTGGTTGAAGTAGCAGGTAAGATTGTTGAGCAATCTGTCTCTATTTTGATTGACCCTAGTTCTATGCACAGTTACATTACTCCTAGAGTAGTGGATATTTGTGCCTTTAAGAAAGTAAGGCATAGGAAGTCTTGGTTAGTCCAGCTAGCCACTGGAACTAAGAGAAAGGTCAGTGAAGTGGTAGAGAAATGTCCATTAGTCATGAATGGATTGGTCACTTGTGTAGATCTGAATGTTCTACCGCTTGGTTCCTATGATGTTCTCATTGGAATGGATTGGTTAGAAGCTCACAGGGTGAAGCTTGATTGCTACAATAAGACTTTTGAATGCATGAATGAAGAAGGAAACCTATTAGTTGTGAAAGGCATTCCAAAGGTGATTTCAATAAGGCAGTTTTCAGCTATGCAGTTAAAGAAGTTATGTAGGAAGGGTTTCCAGTTGTATGCAGCTCATATTTTGGAGGAAACAGGAGATGAAACTATGAGGTTGGAGGACTATTAGGTGTTGCAGGAATTCAGGGATGTGTTTCTTGATGAGGTTCCAGGGCTTCCTCCAAAGCGGGACATTGATTTCACAATTGAACTTGCACCAGGAGTAGCACCAGTGTCCAAGGCACCCTATAGGATGAGTACACCAGAGATTCTAGAATTGAAGATGCAACTGCAAAAGTTGTTGGAAAAGAAGTATATCTGGCTGAGTGTGTCTCCTTGGGGAGCACCAGTTCTGTTTGTAAAGAAGAAATATGGTACACTCAGGTTATGCATTGATTACAGATAGTTGAACAAGGTTACCATGAAGAATAAATATCCTTTGCCTAGGATTGATGACCTCTTTGATGAAATGAGGGGAGCAAAGGTATTTTCCAAGATTGACTTGAGGTCTGGTTACCATCAGGTGAGAATCAAGGATGAAGACATTCATAAGACAACCTTCAGGACAAGGTATGGACATTATGAGTTTGTAGTGGTGCCATTTGGTCTCACAAATGCACCAGCTACATTTATGTGCCTTATGAATAGCATCTTCAGCAAGTATTTGGACAAGTTTGTTCTTGTTTTCCTTGATGACATTCTTGTTTATTCTAAGAATGAGGAAGAACATGAAGACCATTTGAGATTGACATTGCAATTGCTCAGGGAGCACCAGTTGTATGCCAAACTGAGCAAGTGTGACTTCTATAGAGATAGAATTCAGTACTTGGGTCACATTATCTCAGAGAAGGGTATATCTGTGGACCCTGAAAAGATTGAAGCCATTATGAATTGGCCTACTCCATGAAATGTGACGTATGTGAGATCTTTTATGGGACTTGCAGGATACTACAGGAGGTTCATTGAAGGATGCTCCAAAGTTGCACATGCTATCACTTCTTTGCAAAAGAAGGGGATGAATTTCAAATGGATATCGAGGTGTGAAGAAAGTTTCCAGAGATTGAAGAATCTTCTCACTAGTGCACCAGTATTGAAGGTTGCAGATCCAGAGAAAGATTTTGTGGTATGTACTGATGCATGCGGACAAGGGATTGGAGGAGTCCTTATGCAAGACAACCACGTGATATGTTATGAGTCAAGAAAGTTGAGGGAACATGAGATGAAATATGCCACTCATGATCTAAAGCTTGTGGCCATAGTACATGCTCTCAAGATGTGGAGACATTACTTGATGGGCAGGAAATTTGAGCTTAGAATGGACCATTGTGGACTGAAGTATCTATTTGATCAGCCTACTTTGAATGATAGGAAAGCAAGATGGCTGGAGTTTTTATGTGAGTTTGATTTTGAAATCAAGCACATAAAGGGAAAAGAAAATAAGGTAGCTGATGCACTCAGCAGGAAGGTGCAGGAAATGCATGTGGCATCTCTTAGTATTTGCTAATCAGATTTGAGGCAGCAGATTGTTAACCATGTTGCTGGAGATGAATTGTATGAGCAAGTAAAATACAAATTGCAACAGCAAAGTCTTGAGAAGAGGTATGAGGGATATAAACTGGAAGACAATGTACTTCTCACTTCTAAAGGTAGAATTTATATTCCGAATGTAGTAGATTTGAGGAGAGTTGTCATGGACGAAATCCATCAAGCTCCATATTCTGGTCACCCAGGATATGAGAAGACAATTGCTACAGCTAGGAAGTAGTACTTTTGGCCAGGTATCAAAAGGGATATGGCTGAGTACATTTCAAGGTGTATAAAATGTCACCAGGTAAAGGTTGAGCATCAACATCTAGCAGGTTCATTGCATCCTTTGCCAGTTCCACAATGGAAATGGGAAGTTATTTCCATGGATTTTATTACAGGATTGCTGATGACTTGGAGACAACATGATTCCATAATGGTTGTGGTAGACAAGTTGAATAAGGAAACACATTTTATACCAGTGAATTCTACGCATACAACGGATGACATTGCAAAGATCTTCATGAAGGAGATTTTCAAATTGCATGGATTACCGAAGGAAATAGTATCTGACAGAGATGTCAAGTTCACTTCCAACTTTTGGAAGGGGTTGTTTGCAGATTTGGGTACAAAGCTAAACTTCAACACTGCATACCATCCTCAAACGATGGTCAGACAGAGAGAGTTAATCAGGTGCTTGAAGATATGCTTCGCATGTATGTGATGGACAAACCAACCAAGTGGCAAGATTACTTACACTTGGTAGAGTTTGCTTACAACAATGGGCAGCAAGCATCCTTGGGGATGAGTCTGTATGAAGCTTTGTATGGAAGAAGGTGTAGGACACCAATGAGTTGGGATAATCCAGTGAACAGGATTGTGCTTGGGCCAGAATTGCTCAGGGAAATGGAGCAAGAGGTTGTAAAGATCAGGCAGAAGCTGAAAGCAGCACAGGACAGAAACAAAAGCTATGCAGATAAGCATAGGGTGAACAGGGAGTTCAGTGTAGGGGATCATGTTTACCTTAGAGTGAGGGAAAGGAAGAGTTCCTTGAAGCTTGGAAGTTGTGCCAAGCTGTCACCTAGATATTGTGGGCCATTCGAAGTGCTTGAAATAATAGGGCCAGTTGCATATAAACTTGCATTTCCTGCTAGCACTAGAGCTCATAATGTTTTTCATTTTTCTTTGCTTAAGAAATATGTACATGACCCTAACCATGTGATAAATTGGGATGTGATTCAGGTGGAACTCGAGGGAGAGGTCTGAATCGATCCAATGCGCATCCTCGATAGGAAGGTCACAATGCTCTGGAACTGAGCCATAGGGCAGGTAAAGGTGCAATGGGAGCACTTCAGACCTGAAGAGGCTACATTGGAGTTAGAGGATGCCATGCGATTGGCACATCCATTTTTGTTCAATTCTGCAGAACACTGAAGCGATGCCAGTGTAATATTTTGTTTAAATTTTGTAAATCACTGAGGACAGTGCTATTGAAGGGGGAGGGGAATGTAACATCCTGGTTTTGACCCCGTTTCATTAGATGTACATGATGTATATATTGTAATGATCATGGTGTGGAGCTAAAGGCCAAGGCCCCACCATTGATCGGTGATGCTATGTTCGGATTTAAATTTGTCACTGATGGTATATCGGGGCATGCACAATACATTATGTTTGTCATCATGTAAATATGCATCTATAATTAATTAAATGAACCCGACCAGCTACGATTGCGGCAACTAAAATGAGAAAGGGGCATGATTTTCACAAGGATAAGGATGTGGGGGAATTTGTCAAACCTTGGCCAATGGGGTAAAAATCCATGTGTATTCTTTCCTTGCCTTACCCAACCACTTTCATTGAAGAATGGATGGTGGTGGTTGAGGTAGTTAATTGTTTTGGGAGTGGGGTGGCAGGACTGTTAGTCCTCACCCATACACACACTCCACCAACAAGGAACACACTCACGCCTTCCCTCCACTGTGCATTACCTTCACGATTGTTTTTCCTTCCTCATGGTCTGCTCACATCCATGCACAGGCTTACCTGGTCTCACTCACGCAGACATTCACTCTCTCCACGATAGTGCTGAAACGCTGGTGCACTCCAATTTGTGTCCTCTCTGTTGTTGTTTATCCATGCACAAGCTAGGAGCTGTTCGTCCTCACATAGGGACCGTTGTCTGCTCATTACCCTCACGCGCAGTAGTCTTCCCATTTCACGCTCAGTTCGGAAGTCAGTATTTTCTCTTCCTCTGCGTGGTTTATGAATGTATTACCGGTGAATTCGTTTCCCAGGGGTGAGCTATTGTTTTCCCCTATTGTGAGCTATGCTCACTGATAATATTCGGGGCTATGGCCCTCCCCATGCTGTGAACTGGGTTTCCTTTCCATCCTCGGACGGTGTAGGTTCCTTGGTGACTTCATTGTTCAGATTGGGTCGTTGATTTTCCTCACATTGTTGGCTGTGGTTGTCGTGGTCTTCTTTACATTTTGGAGACTGTTGTAATTTCACTTGAGAGTCGTTTTAGCCACGATAGGGCCAAGAATGACTTAGGAATTGGCTTCTCTGTCTTAAGCTGTATCAACTGAGTGATTGCATACATGCAATGGTTGGTCTTCGGATTGTGTAAGGAGCAGGGATGGGGGCTTGGTTTTCTTGAAAAACTTGGTGGCTGGAAACAAAACAGACAGAGCTAGAGGGCTGGCTTTCTTCTCCACAACCCCTGAATAGCACTGAAAGGGAATGTAGGGCCTAAGGGACTGTGTAGAAGAGAAGGGACTGATTCCTTGTGTTGGGTGTGTGTAGGTGTCTTAGAGGTCAGGCTAGTTCTGGTGTAGGTGTTCTTGGCTCTGTAATGAGCTCACCAGCTTAGCATTGAGCCTTTCCCACTCCTTGATGGCCTGATAAACCCAACTGTGTTGGCTTGGCTGTGTTTTATATATCCTTGGCTATGTGTAAGCCTGCTAGTTCCCTTACTCCTTGGAGAATCATGCTCAGCTCGGGGGTGGCAACGCTGCTGAGAGATTAAGGAGCACGCTGGCCTATGGTTGGGTGGAACATTGCAGTGACGTAGCTGGTTGCGGATCGACTTCTTCATAAGAGAAGTGATCTTGTCTATTTCTACTTCTACAACTATATTTTTAGTTAATGATAATGTTGAACATGTTGAATGAATGTTTGAATGAATACACGTTAATTCTGCTGTGTGAGATACATACTTGTAGCTGTGTATGCTGAATGATTGCATCTATGCATGATAAATATTCATGTGTGCATATTCTAGTTCAAAGAATTTGTTTAAGCATTCTGTTTTAGCAAAATATGAGAATTCACATGTTCATGGGGCTCTTAGCTCAGGTGGTTAAAGCCATGGATCGCGTCCTCTTTGCCGGTCGGAGGCATGGGGGCGTGACATTAAGCACCTTGTGTGGGCTGATTCTCCGTAGTTGGACTAGTTCATAAAATCTGGCCAACATGACCATAATCTTTAAACTTGCTATTGTTTATGCAACCCATTGGGTCTTGCAACTTTTGTGGAGTAGTTTTGATATGGAAATCATAGTTTTAACAAATAGTGTGCATGCTTTCCATTGGTTTTGGATTTAATTAAGATTTTCTTACTATATTCTTAAATGCTCGATGACCATCGTAGATGGTCTTACTACTAGTCTTTGGAATGAATCGCTTGCATTTGCGATTTGTTTACTTTTAGATTTATAGGATTCCCTTGAATCTGGTTATGACTATTAACATGAGATCCATAAAGAATTGGTTAGATAATTTATATATTAGTTATATTCATCCTGTATTTGATTGTTTTTATAAGATTGGTATTTTATATACATATAATGCTATGACTATAGATGAATGGAAGTCTAGGATTAGTAGTTGGCTAGAATGTAAATCGTAAAGTTTCTTATATCTGACTCGTAGTTTATAATTATTTAATCTTCATTTATTGACATATATTTCCTTGACTTTGTTCTATTTGTCAATCGTTTAATATTTAAACATTTAACTATTACTACTGTAATTTTGAATTTTAATATGTTAACTCCACTAATGTAATTGAAGTTAAACTAGATCTATATCATAGGAAAAGAACAGATATAATTTGACTGTATTTACATGTTTAAGTAAAAAAATTGATTCTCCAACATATAACTCATTGAGAAAATCCCTAACTCGGGTATGGATTCCTGATCGATTTTTCTTCATAAATACCATTTATCATTCGTAGATATAAACAAAACATAAAACAAGTTTAGGATTTAAAGATAACAAATCAGATCGATACAGATTAGTTCACTATGTGATAATATTAAGGAAAACATTTCTACTTAATGAATATAACAACACTTCCAGATCTAAAATAAAACAACCTAATGTAAATAAAAATATAAGGGAAGAACCTGGCACCACTACTAGGAAAATAGAAACGAATTAATTTTTCCTCCCAACCAACTCCCAGAGCAGCCAAGTTACTTGCTGCAGAACCCCCAAGCATGTTTGTTGAACCACAAGAGAAAAATCCACTTAATGCACCATCTCTTGAATTATCAGATTCAATCTGTGTTCAATACTAGCCTCCTGCTTACTAATGGGCATATTATTATATAGTATTTTTCCTAAGACTTAGTCATTTATGAGCCTCTTTCTCTTTAGCACTCAACTAGGAGTTGTGACATGATTTTGGGGAAGATGCCTCCTACACCTTGAGTTCTAAATCAGTAGCTTCATCCACTTGTCTTTTCCTCTTGTGGGTCAGCAAAAATTCTTCATAACTATTCCACTTCGGTACCCTTGAGTATATTTTATTAATAAATAAAAAATCATTACAAACCTTTTGTTTTTTTAATTTCTGTCAAAAATATTTAAAATAATAAATAAAGTATCTTCAGCATAGATTAATAATAAATTATTAATTTTAGGTGCATTACAAGACAAATTAACAATATTAGGGAAATCTTCTTTGTCCCGACTTTCAATTACACATAATACCCCACTTTCAATTATTTTATTGTTCTTTCTTTGTCTACAACTCTTATGTCTGTCTTGTGCCACTTTCAAATTTTGCAGGATCTTCACCTTCTTCTCTTCCATTTTTTTGAGTAATTATGGCCCAATTATTACTCTTTTGACTTGATTGTCCCAAATTTTTGGATTATTTCCTATTCTACTATATAAGGCTGGACTCATATTAAAAGAATCATGATATCCATTATTGTATGCAAATTCTACTAAATATAGGTAGCCTTCCCATTTTGATGTTTGATCCATCACATATATTCTTAACATGTCCTCAATAACTTGATTGAACCTCTTAGTCTACCCATATGTCTATGGATGGCATGTTGTGCTTAAATTCATATTTGTTCCAAATCCTTTGAATAATCCATTCCAAAAGTTTACTGTAAACTTGGGATGTTTTCTTGAAACTATTTCCTTTGGTATCTCATGTAACTTGGAGATATCTTTCATATAAATTTTTTCTATATTAGCTTCCTTGTGAGTTTAATTGATTCGTATAAAGTGAGTAGCTTCGGTTAACTTATATATCTCCACCATGATGGAATCATGTTGATTTATTGTCTTGGGAAATTTAGTGATGAAGTCAATGGTCACCACATTCAATTTCCATTCAAGTATTGGAAATGTTTGAAGTAATCATGTTGGATGTCTATGCTCCACCTTTACTTTTTGACATTCAATGCATCTTGCTATATAATCAACAATATATTTCTTCATTATTGGATAAAAGTATTTAATTCTTACTGCTACCATCATATTTTGATATCCAGGATTCCCTACATATGGTACTTTATGCATCTCATTCATCACCAATTTTCTTAATTCTGCTAAATTAGGAACATAAATTATGGTTTTGTATGTAAGAAATCCATTGTCTTCCAACTCGTAACCTTCATATTTATGATGTATATTTTCTCGTTGTAATTCCTATTTTACTTGAAGGTAATGCACATTTGTTATGAACTATTATACTGAGTGCATAATATGAACTATTCTACTTAGTGCATCAACAACCTTGTTCTACTTTCCCTTAATATGTTTGATATCAAAATCAATATTAGACAATAATTCCATCCATATTTTTTTGTCTTGCATTCATATTTTCCTTCTCAAATAAAAATTTCACATCACTATGATATGTTCTCAACTCAAATTTTCTTCCCATAACATAATGTCTCCACATTTTTAATGAATCCACAATAACAACAAGTTCTAAGTCATGTGTGCCATACATTTTCTCATGCTCTTTAATTTTTATTTTTTACATAATGTCCATTTTGCATAAGGACTCCACTATTTCCTGATTGATAAGCATCTATACATACTACAAAATGTTCATATGGATAAGTAATATTAAATATTGTTGTATGAGTGAGTAATAACTTCAAGTGATGGAAACTTTCTTCACACTGTGGTGTCCATTGAAGCTTAATTCATTTCTTCTACAATTATGTAACTAGATATGCCACTTTGGATAATCTTTATATAAATATACTATAGTATTTATCTAATCCCATGAATAACCTTACTTATGATACATTCTTGGGTGTAAGCCATCCCATAATAGCTTCTATATTCTCTAGATCCATTTTTATTCCTTCTTTTGAGGTGATATGTCACATGTAATAAATTTTCATCTGATAGAAAGAACAATTACTCATGTTGGCATAAAGTTGATGTTCTATTAGAATTTTCAATACTTATCTAAAGTGCTCCTCATTCTCTTCGTTTGATTTTGAATAAATAAGAATGTCATCTAGAAATACAATGACAAACTTATCTAAATACTTTCTGAATATCCCATTCATAAAGCACATAAATGTAGTTGGTGGATTTGTTAATCCAAATGGAAGTACAACAAACTCATAATGACCATATCTAGTCACAAAGGATATCTTGCTAATGTCTTAATCTTTTATCCTCACCTGATGGTAACCAAATCTCAAATCTATCTTTGAGAACATATTTTCTCCTCTCAGATGATCAAATAAGTCATCAATTCTTGGAAGAGGATATTTATTTTTCATAGTAACTCTGTTCAACTATCTGAAGTTCATACACAACCTCATAGTTCCATCATTTCTCTTTACAAATAGTACTAGTGGTCCCTAAGGAGACACACTTGGGCATATATAACCTTTCTTCAATAATTATTCTAGTTGCATCTTTATCTTTTTAAATAATATGTACTCATTATGTATGGAATTTTAGAAACTTGTGTAGCTCTAGGAATCAATTAAATAGATAAATAAATAATATTTTCGGTGGAAATCCTCATATTTATTCAAACACATATGCAAAATCTTGCAATTTTAAAATCCCTAAACTCGCTATTTTACACTTTTTTGGTTTGTGTACACTATCTTCATACACTTGACATCCTTTTCTAAAGAACCATCTTAATTTCAAAGTTGAATACTCTCTTATGGAATATATATTGAAATTCTTTTCAGTAGTTTTTGTTGTCTATCTCCATTGAGACAAATGAATGAATTTTTATGGCAATATAATATTACATGGTGTGAATCTAACCAGCATGGATCCATCTTAAACCCAAATTTATCAAGCACTGAGAGGGATCCACGTTCTTGTGGTGTAAATAATTTTTATCTTAATTTTTTTTCAAAAATTTACACCTGAAGAAATTTGATCACTCTCTTGCCTTATAGATTCTGGTTTAAGTTTAAGTTTTTTTATTTTGTAGGCCAGCATGGACTTTTTTAATTAATTTTGATAATTTTTATTTTATGAGCCAACATTATTTTTTTAATTACTTTTTTTTTTGGTAGCGTTATGTTACGTTACAACATATCCAACCCAATATAATAGGCTATAGATAACCTTGCTTCTCTTGGTGCAACTAGTCCATCACAATCAAGAAACCATATGACGCAATTGGTATTATGTTCAAAATTGCACAAGTTTCTAAACTATTCATAGCCAATGGACAACCCTTTACTAATTCATTAGTTTTCCTTTTGGTTCTACTAACCAACTGAACCATCCATGTTCTATCATGCTTACTTTTATTTAAATAAAATATTTAAATTAAAATAGGAGCAATATAACTATTACTTGCTTCGTAATCATTGAGAATAACAATAGGTTGATTGGAAAATTTACCTTCAACATTAATGATGTTGGACTGATGATATGCTTCTTTATTTTCCTGGGCATTGTATATATATCCTAAGAATTTTCCTTCCTACATCCTCCATAGTACCTGCTTCATGTAAATTGAGCACATTTCTCATTCTATATCCTCTTTGTGGACAATATTTCTATATGTGGTTTCCTTCACATCCCCAACAATTTATTTTCTTCCTAGTTCCTTTCCCAATAGATTATTTCATCTTGGGCCCATTTCGATTTGGATTACCTTGCTGATATGAAATTTGTTCATTCCTAAAAGAGGATAATTTAAATCCTTTATTCCTTTCATCCCGCTTATCTTTCATCTTATCTCTCCAATATTTATGAAAAAATTTCCTTCATGTGATTTGGTCATACATGTACTTGGATTTCCAAATTTCTTCTTCAGGAGTCTTGAGTGCATCATATTGAATTTTGTTCTTGTAAAATGAATGAAAACCACTAAGAAATCTTTGTATTTTTACCTTCTTCTACTTCATGAACTGAACATATCTTACCAGTTCTAGAAAGTTATTTTCATATTCATACATGATCATGTTTCCGAACTTGAGTTGAAATAATTATTACTTCTTCTTATCATAATAATGTTATGATAAGTAAATTTTATGAAAGTACTTCTTGAATTTCCTCCATGAAATCCTCTTTTCACTAATATGATTTACTTGAACCAATTGGTCCCACCAAACGGAAAATTTTCTAAGTTCCATATTTCTTATGCCTTCTTTTATGATGTTTAACTGGAGACATTTATGCGATGCTTCTAGAACTCTTATATATATATATTGATTTATTCCTTCATAGTGTGGTCAGTGGTGCTTCTTATGACTCCGGGAAACACATTTAGAGTGTTCAAATTTCTCATGTGATCTCTTCATTAAGTATATTCTACCTTCTTCCTCCTAAATTAAGAGATCTCATTTTCATTTTCCTCTATAGCATATTCAAGCTCTGCACCACTTGAGTGTTTAACTTAGTTAGTTTTTCTTGGGAAATCAACAACCTCTCATTTTCTTCCCTATAACTTTGTACCTCCATCATCAAACTTATCATGGTTTCCACAAATTCATGTCGATTTACATCTTCCTTATTCCCATTTTTTTTTTTATGTTTATGCATTTCCCACATTGATATATTGACCTATGGCATCTTTCCCATGGTTGTATGGAATCTCACCTTCATCCATTTTACTGTTCTATATTTTTCTGGAGACCTATCATGTGACTATGTTTAATTCAAAACTATATATGTAATGTGTTCATTGATATTACATTTGTTAGACAATATAATTCTAAAAATGAAATGAAATTTCTCTCTCTCTCTCTCTCTCTCTCTCTCTCTCTCTCTCTCTCTCTCTCTCTCTCTNCCTCTAATTTTGTGGAAGGATCTGTAGTTCTTAATTATGAAAGCATGTTTTATATTTATTCTCCTTATGATAATATTTCCAATGAATACCATTTCCATTTTTTATTTCAGAACTGCAAGTTACAAGTCTTCAAAATCAATATTATGGCCCAATTTTACATTGTTCTTGTAGCTGCAATTATTACGAGGAACTAATTTCTAAGGCCTATAGAAGAAAATCAATAAATAACTGGAAAAATATTTTATATCAGGAATTGATAACCCATATGATGGATTTAATAGACACTCACTATTCAAATATTATACTCCCATCCAATTTTACAAATTCTGGAATCATCAATTTTTTTAGTTTTTGCACTTTTTCCAAACTTTGGAATTTTGTTTGAAAACTGCTATCTCCCAAACTAAGAATTTGTGGAAACTTTTCCTCTAATAATTTTTTTCATGTTTATTAGTAGAACAAATGTTGAAACCAATAAATTTCAAAGAATCTGGTTATGAGTTTTGGGACCACTATTGAGTCCTTTATGTTTTCAAAAATTGCACTTCTATGCATCGAAATAATGTATTTTGGCCTTCTTTCATCTCTCGAATTCACATATTTTTTAATTTTTCCTCAACGATATATATTTGTCTATGTGTCTAGGTCAGAGTTGCACCATAAAAATTTGGGCATCAATCGGGCCTCCGTTCATCCTCACACTACACACCTTCAAAACCCACTAAATCATTTTTTTGTAAAGATTAAGGAGAATGGGGAAATGTTCCTCAGCATAAATTACATATCCTCCATTAATAACATCAAAATGTCACAAGCCTCATCAAATTATGATGTAATATGCTTTTTATAAGGACAAATTAATTTTTTTGGCTCCACACATTTTTTAATATCTTTTAGTATTGTACATGACCCCAAAACTAAAGCCACGGACACCAAATAACCAGAGGGAAACCTGAATCTAGTCAATGAATTGTGGAATAATGTTTCTAAGGATAGGCCACCAAGACATAAATATAAATTAAACAACCATTCAGCCATTTAAATAAATTGTGACTCTTCAAAATATAATTATAGAACTCCCAAAAAGCTCATGCAGATGTGCAACAGTACAAGCATACAAATTAAACCATATTTACATGCTAATTAAAATTGGAACTTAACATTATTAAAAAATTCAAAGATGACCATAATCAACCCAGTAACATTACCGTATCATATTTATAGATTCCTTTGCAAAAAATAACAATTTAGAATTTCTCAATTAAACTATGTAAATTAAAACACTTTTGTAAATCCAATATATAACACTTTCTTTAACAATTTTGCATTACTTATTAGATCAGATCTGAAGCAAAACATTTTGGAAAGTGTTGGTCATGGATTTGTCCCTATTATCATCACTTATCGACATCTTTTTCATCCATGTTTTTCCTATTATTATCCATTTATCACTCCATTTTCCATCCATTTGTTGTAACTACCCGTAACATACCATATTACTCCCATTGATGATTTAGTGGGTAATAATGATGATTTTCCTTTATTTTTGATGAATTGAAGACTATTATGCATAATTTTACTTATGATGGTTTTTGGAGTGATTTTTCACTAACATCACTAGCACTCATGGTTCAAGCCTCCAAAGTTGGCATGCTAACAAACGTCCACATGGATATTCACAACACGGTTTCATTCCTAAGATTGATTATGTGGAATTGTGATTTTGATTCATGCCCAATTCCAACATAAAAAACTCTAGCTAATGATCAAATGACCTTAACAAAAAACACATGGCACATAAGAAGACATTTATTTCCGTTTCGATTTGCGGGCATATGGAGAAGAGCCCCGAAAATATGGGACATGGGTTTTGTGTGTAACGGCCTCACTTAATTGATTCACGAGGAAATCAAAAAACAAAGCCATGGTTTGAGATATACAACTGGTTATATAAATGTGTAATTCCCATATTTGCAGTTACGACCGTCTCTCAAATTAACAAATTTGTTAAAACAAATTCCAAGTTTGGAATTCGATTCTTCATCCTGATGAATGATTTTTCTATATAAATATGTAATCAATCTCATGTGAGGGGGAAGGAAGAGATAAAGTAATGTTATGCTATAGAATTTGATCCAGACACTATTGTAATAATTTCATTTTGATAATACATACTAAAAGTTTCTTAATTCTAAACTTGTAGACCTTGATTGTGGAGATCCATATCTACTCAGTGGAGGAAGGTCCCTCTTCCCTAAGGAGATGCTGGTAGTGTTGATTGTAAGTGTGTTACTGTTTATATTTTTTTATTATTTAGTTCATGTTTTCATTCATTAGATTGATCATATTTTTTTTCCTATTAATTCATTTAGATAGATTGTTGGCCAACATAGCATTTCTTTTATATTTATGTGGTTAGATCTTGCTTCAACGTAAGAGTTGATTTTGTTTTTTAGATTTACAGTGTGATTTTATGAATAGGTTTGTGGTTTGATTTATTTTCAAGAAGGTGTGATATAGTTGAAAAATATTTTTTATTTCATACCAATAGATCAACAGGGTCAGGTAGAAATTGTTCTTGCATAGATATTGCACGATAGCTTTGAAATAAAAGACTTCCTCGGGTTGACAATTTATGTTTTGGGAATTTTAGTTGTTTATTTCATTAGAAAATTATTTTTCCCAAAATTTTGGCGTCGTTGTCGGGGATGTTATCAATGGTGAAAAATTACATGTTACATTGTTTTGTAGATGCATTATTAAAGTAGAGGATGGTAGATGTGTTTCTAATTCTAGGGTGTCAGAGCGATAAGACGTAGTGAAGAGCTACAAATCCTTTGACAGACTGAAATGGGCTCAACCTCATAAGGTCCAGGGCATGTAGGTTGCATGATTATTTTTAAATTGATTGAGTTTGCTTTGAGTGTGTATTTTCTCTTTTTGCATTTATTTTTATTTCATTTTCAATTTTTGGAGCATAAATCTTATCATTACCCTTAGTGGTGTTGTAAGCACCACCCATTCTACTAACAAGTTGACAGAAACATTCAAAGAAGGATCCTCACAGTAGCACATGAAGAACCTAACGAAAATATGGAAGGTAAGAGAGATGCAGAAGTGGTTACCTTTGAATTCCCGATCAGAAATACAGGAGGAGTGGTAGAAATGTAATGCATCCCCCCATCTGCTCTACCAAATTTTCATGTTTTGGTAAACAAAGACCCCTATTATTTTTTATTTTGATTCAAAGTACTATGTAGAGGATATGGTTATTGTACTATTCATCAAAAGTTGAATGTGTTTCCACTTACTCTAAAAGGAACAACCCTCCAATGGTTCATGAACCTTGGAGGGAATTGCATACAAACTTGGGAAGACATGAAATATGTATTCTTGAAAAGGTACCAAGATTATTGTAGGGTCAATGAAGACATATTCGAAATGACACAAGAAGAAGAATATAATTCGGAGGACTGTGTGGAATGCTTCAATACAACCTTCAAAGATTAAAACACAGACAACTGGGGAAAGAGACCTTAAAACCACTTTTGCTTAAAGTAATCCAAGATAAATATTTAGAAATATTAAATATGATGGGAACATGTGATGTATTTCAGTTAGCATATGATGATATTTGTGAGTTGTGTAGAAGGTATTCAAGAGGAAAATTCAAGAATAGTAAGAATTCTAAAGAACCTTTATCTCTATTTTTTAGATGTGTTGCAAAAACATGAGTCTTAGGAGTTGAAATCAGTAATTTATTTGAAAATTTTAATGATTATATCAATGGTTCACTAAATTCACAATTGGGTATTTTGCAGGTTAAGGAAACACATGAGGAATTTGAAGAAATTTTTTTCCCTCGGTGCTAGAAGCAACATGTTGCAATGGATTGTCCTTTGGATAGGCTCACAATTTGTGGCATATGTGACTTGAAGCATTCCATAGATTGTTTCCCCTCCTTACCTGCAAGAAATAAACATATCAAAGAGATCTAGGAGTTGCAACAAAATCATTGCAACAATCATGGAAACCGTGGCCTACATGTATGGTTCAAAACCCTATCCCTCCATTTCCTTACTCTCATACTCAATCACTGTATACTCCTCCACCATGGAAGCCGTTGCATCCTCAATTTAAATATTACCTACCTTATCCACAAGGTTGGAATGGCCTATCATAGGGTCACTCTCCCTCATGTGGCAATGCAAATCGGTCCTTCAAGATCAACCTCACAAACCAATCCTCTACATCAACCTCATGTATCTCCTCATCAAAATCTTTGGTATCCAACAAAATTTCCTGTCCAACCCACCCTCCATCCTAACCATAATAAAGCAGTACAGTATGATTACAGTGCTGAACTGCAAAATTTTCCTACATTTCCCTCTTGGTCTACCTCACCTACACCGCTGCAAAAAGATTTTGCATGGTTGCAGCAAGTCCACCAAAAGTTAGAATAGATTATAGGTCCAATATTTGAAGATGGAGTTTCTTCTATCCCTCATCAACAAGTCAACAAGATCAGCAAATTTGATGAAGAACAGACATTGGAACAAAAAATTGAAGCATCCTTCACATCATTAGATCTGAATCTCTTATGCATTTAGGAAGATCAGTTTACTAAGGAGCATCATGGTCTAACAACCATGATAGATCAAAGGAACACATACTATATTGAAGTTTGGTTTCAATCTACCATCAGTATGCAACATCATTCCATACTTCAACAATTATGGGCACCATCATTTCAAGGGAAGTTGATCTCTCATATCCTAGCATTCATAAAGTTATATTTTTTTGTTGGGAGTATGAGCATACTTGAGTCACTTCTTTGAAAGTGGATCCATTGGAAATATGCATATACTTGAACAATTTTTATATTTACAAGTAAAATAGGGTAGGATAGAATAACATAATAAAACCATGCTTTTGTTTTTTTTTCATTTTTTTTAATAAGCCTTGTTATGATCTTCTCTTCCTATGCCTTGTTATGATTTGGAAGATCAGAAAGTAGAAAGATAAGGAATGGGTATGAGATGTTTTCAGGAATGATTTGGAATTGTTGACTATTTAAACAAAATGCTTAGATCACTTTTGTCTTCAATTTCCAAAATTTAATTTGTCTCTATTTGTTACAAACAAAAAAGTATTTCTTGAAAACAAAATTACATTAATTAGGGAATGTGAATGAAGACTCCACGAGGAAAGGATCCAAATGATTTTGGAAAAATTCAAGCTTGAAATTTTTCTGATCATCATGGTATGTGTTTATTTTTCATTCCTATATAAAACTTCCATAAAAATACAGAGACTTTATTACAACATTTTATCATTTTTAAAGAGTTGCAGCTACAGCTGCAACATACTGTGTAAGACATTTTGATGCTAACCCCCCCTTGGTGGCATATGTTTTCCACCTCTGAGATCAAACACATGAGATTCAGAGCATGGAGGGAATTTAAACCCTTCCTGACAACCTAATAGTTGTGTTAAATTTCCTTCTGATACCCAAATCCTACAATTTTTTGGGCTCCTGCATCTATCTGTTCCACCTTCCATATTTCCACACTTCCAGTATTTCTGCACTCTCTCTTCCACACTAGGATTTCCACATTCACCTTTTCGCACTTTGAAATGCAAAAATCAGAAAAGTCACTTTACCAATTTTTGAACTTCTACACTTTTTCCTCTGCACTTCTCCTTCTGCATGCACCTTTCTGCACTTCCCTTTCTGCTATGCGGAATGTGGAAATAGGATCTTTGTTCCAATTTATTTTTGAAGTTGGGTTTCCCACACTTTAAATCTTCTGCGCCATTGATTCTTTTCTGCCTCACTTTTTATTGTCGATATGGTTCCAGATGCGGATCATCATCTAACTCTAAAGATCCATATCCTCTCTTTGCAGAAATTGATCACTATAGTTGGATCTGACTTTTCTCAGATCGATGGTGGATCTCAACTATCATAAGGAGGATTTCATAATTATTTTTTGCACATGAAACCTTTCTTTGTCCTTTCTTTCATTTAGCGAAATCGATGATAGCCGTAGATATTTTTCAACAATCAACCTCATACGTTGATCTTAATTCACTTTACCATGATTAATTTCAGATTTGATAGCTTGAATTCCCTTTTATCCTCTATGTAGTTTCATTAGTGAAATGATCCTTGATTGCTGATCTTCTATCAAGGCCTATCTCTTCCACTCGATCTATATCCATGTGGATGATTTAATCGTTTATCTTAGTCGCAACTCCAGTTTTCAGAATTGATCCTCAGTTGTAGATCTGTTCCTTCTACGGTCTCGACCATCCAAGCCTGCATAGGCTTAAATCTCAGTTTTCATCAATCCTTACAATGATCGACTTGCAGATCCAAAACCCCGAAACAAGATTACTCTACACACACACTCCATTCATGAAATCCTCAATGGATTTTTCACCTAATTCCCGTCCAATTGATCAGAGAATCGATTAATCGATATTTGTTTTTCTCCTTCTCAGAAGCCTTAATTCACACACAGGATTAACAACTATTAACATAGATTTATACAATCATTTAATTCATGAATTTACACACTCAGAGATTATGATGAAATAGGATTTTTCATTCACACACCGAAACTGTACATACAACATTTATCGGGACCTATTTTCTGATCTCTTTAGGACTGATACATCTTTGATTGGCCTTTCCTTTGTTTCCTATAGGCCTTATTGACCTTTCTATCTATCTATCTATGTATCCTATATCTACTACTCCTATTCTCTCTGGTAGGATTACATATTTATATACAACATGATTCATGAACCACTCTGGTTTGAATCCCCAATACACTCAACAAAATGTTGAATTAAATCAACTATCAAACCTATCATATCGCTCTATGCTATTAATTGAGGACTTTGTTACATGATCCATCAATTGACCCAATGACTCACTCATCCTCTTAGTGACTCGCCTAAATGATTCATCATCTCTCTAGAATCAAATAAAAAATAGGTTTATTTACAATGTGATAGTTCAAATACCATCAATTCAAAATTGAAGACCCCTTCTAGGCCTGATCAAACATTGAGCTTGAAATTTGAATGGAGAGAAGGATGCTCCTGCATTAGACTCCCCAGGAAGAAATAAATATGACCTCTTGGTCATAGCCTTCCATATTCAGTATATACCTGGATTCCAAACTTTGTTCTGTAGCTGGCCATCCATCTTATCATATTTTTCTGTCTTTGTCATATTCAGTTCTCCTGGTTTCCAAATTTTATGTTGCAATGATCCACTAGCCTTGCTTCTGCAATCTTTTTCTGTCATCTTCCTTCTATGACTGTTCTGTCTATTTTCTCTATTGATGTAAATATTCATTATTTCCTCATTCCTTATCTAAGACATCTTCACCATCCACAACCTTAGTTCTTCAATATCCATGTACAATCTATCTTTTGGATGGTATACTTACATCTTCTTGTTTTGAAATTTCCATTGTTCTCTAGACTCTTTATTGCTATCCACTAACTTATGAAATAATTCAATATTCTTACCTATTATCTTCTCTTATCCAATACTGTCATCAAACATTAAGTAATCATATTTATCAATCCTTGGATTGATCAACCAATCTTCTAACATTTCTAACTCTTCATCATATTTTTTGATGTTAGAAAATTTTTCTTTGTCTTCATTAGTCAACTTTGGAACAACAAATTCCTTTCTATATTGACCACCCTTTTGAGACAATGTAGTCTCTTCCTGTATCATGACAGATTTCTTCCCCTTCCTATTAGCAGTATCACTATCTAAATATTCAAGTATTTCTTTTTTTTTTATCTCCACGAGACCATACCATATCATCCTTTAATCCCAACACAAACTTCTATCTTTGGCCCATGTCAAGAATAGATGGATACTCTCCTTCTTCTTCATTTACCTATGGTACAACCTCACAAGGCTCATCATATGTTATTCCTGCAGATAAAATCAATTCATTAATTTCAAAACTATTGAAATTTGTATCTCCAATTAACCCTCTTATCAACATATTATTTTGATGGTATGAAATATCCCAACAGTTCACGATACCTTTAGCTAGTCCCTCTCTTGCACCATCTTATTCTAATATGACTTTATGTTCTATTTCACAACAGTGAACATATTATTCTGACAATGGTTCAATTTTGATCTTTCTTCTCTCCTCCAAAGCATCCTTCCTATTATTCACAATCTGCATAGACACATCATCTAAGTGTGATTTAACCCCTGTAGTCATACACCAATAATCAATTTCAAAATATGAGACTCTGAAGTCTCTGTTGATATTTCCTTCGGCATCCCTTTGTTGCATTGGTCTAAACACAACATCATATCTCTTTCACCATCACCTATTTCTTCAACAATATGAACTATGTGCTGCACAAAATATTCACAGGTTACCAATTCATTTCTTGTTACAAGAGAATGATGCTCTTATGTCATATATTTTTCTTCAGACTTCATGACAGTCCAAAGTGACTCTTCAACTCTCTCCTTCACCATAATACAATTTTTATTTTTCCTTGTAGAAATGTCTTTGCACATTTATTTTTCTTCCTTCATCTTCATATAATCTTCAATTGACTGTGTTCCTTCATCAAGAAACTCATAAATGAGTTCCTTTTTCTGCAATACTTTAGACATTTATTCATTTGAGACACTTTATTCATCATATTTGACTTCATCAATTTTTAAGATAGTTTCAAAAGATTGACTATCATCTGTAACAAAACCTGCAATCATATAAACAATTCATTAGTCTAAAAAACATAAGACATCTTGGTCTCATTTGGCCTCATAGTCATCTCTTCCATGAGTTGATCTGTACTTTTTACAGAATTCATGAGACTCTTAATTGGTCTCTCTTTTTCTAGTTCATCATCCTCTCCAAGCAAAGGACCTTGTTCCAGTGCACAATATGAAACCTTTATCTCAGTCTCAGCTTCTCTGAGTTATTTCTTCAATCCATCAAACATATTTTGATGTAGCTTCACCTATAGTGAATTCCATCTTACCTCCCTTTTTATGACCCAACCATACCTATGGTTCTCTTCTTCAGCCTCTGCTTGGATATGATTCTCAAAGAACAAAATGTCTCTTTCTAACTCTAGCATATCTCTATTACATTCTTCTTGTATTTCTTTCATCTTTCTTCCGATGTGGCTTTTCTCTGAACCTATGCAATGACCTTCAGTAGTCATTATATTTTTCTCCTGTTTTGTGAGCTTCATCCTGTTCACTTGTGGAATGTAACTGTGCCTTCCTCAACAAGTCTCCAGACTTGTCTACTATACCTCAAGAAGCTGTATTTCCTTGAGCTTGTCCTTTTGGTATATCTAGTCCTCTCACTAGAACCCTTTGAGTATCACCTTTTATCTTAATGGATTCTATAGGTATACTCCTCTTTTGAAAACATGCACTAGCCCTCTCTTGTCCAATCCTCGGTTGGATTTCTAGGTTTTTCCATTGCTTCCTCTTTCCTCTTCTCAAAAAATTCTCTATTCTTTCAATTCTTTCAAATCTTTTCATATAACCAGAGTCAAAATATAAACATCAAACAATCCATACCTTCACACTTTACACTTGTATAATTGGCCGAAAATATCTCCATTACTATCTTCAAAAGATCTTCTTCCTGAACTTATCTTCCTTCTAATATAAATTTTTTTTGACTATGTCCATCAGTTGTTCATTTACATTCTCTTGTGGCTAACATCAATTTAAACCACACATCCTCTATTTGAAAATCAATTCTAAATACTCTCACTTGAATAATCCTCTCAATACAACTATTATTCTTCCCTTTAAAATGAAATGAAAAATCAGAAATTGATTTACCTCTCATGAGGAATCCTTGTTCTTCTGCTCTGGTACCAAAAACATATTCCAACCCCCCCTTGGTTGCATAATTTTTCTACCTCTGACATCAAACACATGAAATTCAGAGCATGGGGGTACTTTAAACCCTTCGTGATAGCCAAATAGTTGTGTTAAACTTTCTTCTGATACCCAAATCCTTCAATTTTTTGGGCTCCCACAACTATATGTTCCATTTTCCAGCTTTCCACACTTCCAATCTTTCCACACTCTCTCTTCCACACTAGGATTTCTGCATTCACATTTCCACACTTTGGAATGCGGAAATCAGAAAACTTACTTTTCCAATTTTCAAACATCTGCACGTCCGCAATTCTGCCTCCGCACTTCTCCTTCTGGATGCACATTTTTTCACTTCCCTTTATGCTATAAAGAATGTGGAAATCATATCTTCCTTCGAACTTATTTTTGAAGTTGGGTTTCCAACACTTCAACTCTTCTGCACTGTCGATTCTTTTCGGCCTCGCTTTTGACCATCGATTTGCTTCTAGATGCAGATCATGATCTAACTCTGTAGATTTGTATCTTCTCTTTGTAAAAATTGATCACGACCATTGAATCTAACTTTTCTCATATCGATGGTGGATCTTAACTGTCATAGGGGGGATTTCATAATTATTTCATCCACATGAAAACTTTATTTTCCCATGCTAGTTCATTCAGAGAAATTGCTGACATTCATAGATATTGTTCAACGATCAATTTCGTCCGTTGATCTTAATTTGATTTACCACGATTACTTTCATATTTCGCAGCTCGACTACCCTTTTATCCTCCATGATTTTTCATCAGTGAAATGATCCTTGAATTCTGATATTTTTTCAAGGTCTATCTTTGCCACCTGATCTGTATTCATGTAGATGATTTAATCATTTATCTTAGTCACAAATTCATCTTGCGGAATTGATCCTAAGTCGTAGATCTGTTCCTTCTATGTTCTCGACCATCCAGTCATGCACAAGCTTAAATCTCAGTTTTCATCGATCCTTACAATGATCGATCTATAGATCCAGAACCCTACAACAAGGTTACTCTATACACACACTTCATTCATGAAATCCTTAATGGATTGTTCACCTAATTTCCCTATGATTGATCAGATAATCGATTAATCGATCTTTGTTTCCCTCCTTCTCAAAAGCCCTAATTCACACATAGGATTAACAACTATTAACAAAGATTTAAACAATCATTCAATTCATGAATTTACACACTCAGAGATTATGCCAAAATATAATTTTTTCATTCACACACTGAAATTGTACATACAAACTATCTCAAAACCTATGTTCTAATCTCCTTAGGCCTGATACATATGTTATTGGCCTTTCCTCTATTTCCTATAGGTCTTACTGGCCTCTCTATTTATCTATCTCTATATCCTATCTCTACTACTCCTATTATATTTGTATTCTGTCCTATCTATGCCTCGTAGGCTTATATATTTATATACATCATGATTTATGAACCATTCTAGTTCATATCCTCAATACACTCAACAACATGTTGATTTAACTCAACTATCAAACCTATCCTAAAACTCGCGCATGATGCGCGAGATGTCAATAGGAATAGTCGCGCATGCTACTCAAAATCTCAAAATGGCAAAGTAATCAGTTGGGCATATAGGCAATGTATTTCATCATAAACCAAGGTATAGTGAAACTAGGCAAACCTCAATCCATAAGTGTCCTTTTGTGTGCCGACCTGAGGGATGTCAGCACTCGGACGGAGAGGTGCCTATTAGGTGTATAACAAAGACCCCTTCTAAGCCTAATCAAACATTGAGCTTAAAATTCGAATGGAGAGCACGATGCTCATGCATCACAATATAGGTACTCAATTCTTGGAATTTTTGGTATGTGTGGGTGTTCTATTCAAATTTATATCATTAAAAATATTCACACCTATTTTGGTCACTTTTTGGGAGCCATATTTCATTTATTGGATTTTTGTGGCATTTTGGCTTGAAATTTTTACTGAAACATCATCGGGACAGTCTAATTTTGGAAGACCAAATGAAATTATTTTTAAAAAATGTTTCATTTCTAACTATCCCTTTTAATATAGTTTCCAATTTTTTTTAAATTTTTTAGATTGGATGTTGAACAAAAAACATTTTGGTCAAAATACTAACGGGGTGTCAAGAAGGCATCTTAGGAACATAGATGGGACAGCCACTTTTTGGATTCCTTATTGGATATATATTTAAAACCTGTTTCATTGGTATATTCCCTGATTAATATAGTTTACAACACAATTTTAATCACTCAATTTCGATATCATACGCAAATTTTATGACCAAAATACAGACTGCCTATCACAAATTAGCATTCCTAAAACTCTATTTTATAGACTGTTCATTGGCCTATTTGACCCATCAATTCTTATTGGATTCAAAACTTGCTTCTATCATGTATCCCTACATTAATCTATTTTGTATCCAATTTGAATCACACCAATTCATTATCAAACACAAAATTTATTCCTACGACCGTGACTATTGGTCTAGTCTGGAATTCGAAAAACACGTTATCATGCAGGCTGTTACTGAGAAAATTTGGAATATAATCATAGATAATTTTAAATAATTGTTTATAATGGATATATACCTATTAATTTACTTTCATTTTTCATTGGAATCGCTCAAATCGAATGAGGAACGAAGAATTCATGTTCGAAACATGGCTAGTGACTCTAATTGGCCATCGCTCTCCCACATGTATAAATTGAATTTCCTTTCTTCATTTTTATTTGGATTTGTTTTATAAGTAATTGATTTTTTTTTATCATAATTGTTGGGTTTATAGAGACTAATCACCTCGCTTCTTCCATCATCTCATGTTTTATTGCACGCAAGTGCTAGGTTTTTGCAGGTCCTTGGAAGAAGAAGATCAATGCATGCATGAGTGACTCTTGAAGACTTTGTAAATGGATTGCATATATAAAATGGATATATTGATGTTCCTGAATTTTACAAAGTCAATTCCCATTGCTACATGCTAAGAATCCTTTTAAGATGACATTAAGCTCATCACACTTCTCATATCAATTGTTTCCAAAAGAAACCTCTCAAGGAGCCAATTGTGCTGTGGTAGATTCATTCACCCTCCTCCTTTCAAATATCTAAGAATACATTCATGTCGAATTCCCATTTTCTATGTCTTATTTACTCAACTTTAACCTTTTTATTTTCTATCACTACTACATCACGACTTCACATATACTTTCAACTTCTGAGTTTCATGTTGGTTCTATTTTTTCACTATGATTATTTACAATCGTTTATTTTGTACTCATATTGGAATATGTGGAATTCATTAAGTTCCACCTTCCAATGGTCTTGTCCCATCGAGTCCAACACATCATCTGGGATCGATATTAGAGTTTTATAGTGCCATGGGATCTGGATGAATAAATGAAAAATTTATTTATTTTTAAACATGGGGATTCATCAATGCCTCTTAATTGACAAATCTTGTAGGTGACTCGACTTCAAAACATCCATTTGTACCTATTAATATGCACTAAGATACTTTAGATCTCACTGCCATCAAAGGTGATTTGATGCACATTGGTTAACGACATACATTAATGGTCGATAATCCAATGATTTCTTTCCATGCTTGACTTTACCACATTCATCTACATTGTATGAATTGTACCTCAGTTTTGTAGTAGCTAAAGATAATGTGATCTAATGGTTTTAACAGTGACTTGCAGCATTATTTTTTTTTCTGTAGTTTTGCAATTCTTTTCCATTTTCATTCCATCTGTTGATTTTCAGAATGAGAGAAGGAGCTTTCTACTTTTGCGGCAGAATTCCTCCTCATCAGTTGTCCCAACAATTAGTTTTACATGCAACCAGCACAACATCATTTCATATCATATTGAACCTCGTTTAGTGTTAGCTCTCATATACATCTGTCTCAGCATCAGATTAGACTACATTGCTCCAACATCAGTACATTCATGTCAACCAAGGATTCCATGGAGGTAAAACTTGAGGTAAAATGGCATGAGTTTTTGATATATAACAGATTTAGGAAGACATCATGAACAGAACTATCCATTCTTCAGTTCTATTTCCAATTTCTATACATTCTTCATTACCTGTCATAACCATACCATCTTTTATCCATTCACTTCCATAATTTCCCACTTAATCCTAAGCCCTCACTTCATTTGAACCAAATCATCATTTTATTCCTTTACATTCTCGTACATTAAAGCATGAGAAAATGATTTGTTGTTTCCAACAAAAGAACAAACAATAGGAATAGAATGTGTGGGATACTCCACAAGAACCTACAACAAGAAGAACCTATTGTTGAATCCATTCCTTCATAAGAGCATTATGTCATACAATAGGGAAGGAAATGCACTTTGAGGTATGAATTTATTGGCGGTTTATGATGCATATATTAGTTCACTTCCACGCAATTATTGAAAAGTCAAACTTGGAATATTGACACTATGAACTGATACACAATGTTGTCCTAATATACCTTCTTGTCTCCACCTGAGGTTCAACAACAACACAATACCAACAAAACACCCAAGACATCGACTTGACAGAGCAAGATCAGTCAGCAACACCGACAAGGAAGGTGTAGTCTCACTCGAGATATTAGTAACATGTAACTGCAAGAACCATGTTTCCGCAATTGCCAAGGGAATATAGTCCCTTGGCGTGAGACCAAGGATCTTGAAAAAGAAAGGAGGATGGAGTCTGTTACTGTGCGAAAGGGGTGGAACTAGGTGTCGATGTGCAAGAGCGACACGACTATGCCCTTAAACCTTAACAATTGATGCAACTGTGTGATGCAACTGATTCCTCGAAAATAACAAATAGTTCATGACTTATATTAGAACTTAGCATATTTAACCATGAACTCATACATACATGGCAACAATGCCTTAAAAATTCATTCATACATTGATTGGTAATATTGCGACATACATTCAACAATAACTGTAACAATATAAAGAAAATAACCATTTGCATAACACCCAACATCATTCAATCATTCAACATAGGAAATTAACATGGAAACCCATCTAGGAAAAACCACCAAGGTGCTCTTAATCTGGCATGAGAAATATATGTAGCACCTTGCATCTTGTAACTTATAGATTGTTCTTAAGATATGTTCTTGAATCAATATTTTTTCTCTCATGCTCTCTATTTTATTGCTTCTATCTACTCCTACTGATCTGCACATAGCCTGGATCAACTCTTCTACTTTAGAAGCGGTCTGCGCACTCAGCTGCAAGATCCGCAACTCAATAGCATTGTACTATATTCCTCTTTTGAGTCAATAATAAACTACTAAATGACTCTAACTTCCTGAAAAAACCACATGCTAACTAACTCAATGAACCATTATTCAGAGCGGGTTCTTCCTACTTATAGTATTTTTAAGACCATGCAAGGTGGGATGAGTACTACTCAGTTATTACATACTCAAGTGGTTACAAAATATTTGAAATTACATTAAATTCTAGCCCATACCTACCCACGAAAGTCCTCCATGACATTAACCACAACCATAACTAACTGTAGAAACTTCTTCCCGCCTTATGTACTGGTCATAACTAGACATAAAACTGACCTTGGCCTTTTGTCAGTTTGTCCTTCCATAGTCTTCTACTTTAACTCTTCTACCTGCCTCTTCCATTGACTCGGATCTTCCTTTCCTCATCATGGCCATCCTCTTCCTACTTTTCCTTCATTGTGCGCCCACTTTTCCTCTTGCACTTGCATGCCAGGTTCTTCCTTATGCATGTTTCCTGGAACATGCCCCCAACACTTATATGTGGTTCATCTCGATCCACTAAGAAAAAATGGATATATTCACAAAAATGTGAACTATTGCAACTTAATCCTCTAGCTCAGGCTCCAACCGAGGATGCGTGGGAGGACCAAACTTGTCCTGAAATTCCTTCAACATTTTTTGCACTTTAGCAACTTCCACTGTTACTTCCTTCACCTGTTCGGCCAATTATTCCACATGGTTGGAACTGATATGTTCCGATGGTCCTGCTTCTAGTGACTGTGCAATGTGATGAAGTTTATGCTGCACAGGATGAATAAGGGTTGTAATCTATGTTGCTTCTGACTGGTACACCTCCACTTCCGCTTCCCTAGTCCTCTTTTGGTTACGAAGAGATTGGATTTCCTACTATAGCTGCTTGATCTCAGCCACATTTGTAACCTTTTCCTTAAAAAACAACTTATTCATCTATGCCTTTGCCATGGCGATTTTCTCCTCATATTGGTGTGCATTTTCCTTGATGTTTTCTACAGCCTCATCCTCCAAAAGTGCTTCCCACATTGTAGAAACAGCTTCGACTGCCTTATTGCAGAGTTTTTCTCCTTTACTTATCCTTGCCACAGCTTGATATGTTTATTTTATTCACTCTTTGAGTACCTTAGTGGGTGTGCTTGGTACCTACTTAGCATGAAGATCCTCAATATTCTTCTTAAGTTCCACTGCAATCTGTCAGAGTCGAGAAACCTTAGCAGCTGAATATTCATCTTCCTGGATTGCTTCTGGTGGGAACTCCATGACTACACCTTTAATGGATTCATCAAGTGCAACATAGATTTTCTCGTGTGCCACAATTTCTTATTATTTTTCTCTCAGGAGGTTATTTCTTTGCTTGGCCTTTTGTTGTTGCTTGGTCACCTGATACGACACTACATTTTCCCTAATCCTGATCTTGGTCACAGCCTCCTGCTGGACATCATAGACTTCACCTAATGTGAGATTTGATAATTCGATCTACAATGTGTCAAATTCTTGGACAACATCATCAAACGCACCCATCCCCTTCCCTATATTCACTGCACTCCCATGGATTTCTACTTTGATTGGAGGCACTAGATCTTGTGTTACTAGTGGAACGCTGGGATTCATGCCATAAGTCTCAGCTTCGATTGTGGATTTGACTTTGTTGATGGCCTCTATTAGCTGATTTACATGTGCACCCATCTTGTTGGTCAGTCATAGCTTCTTCTTACCTATTCCTCTCCAGTTATCCCTGGAAACCTCCGCAATGGCATCGAAAAACAACCTTATGTCCTCCTTGGCCTAGCTAACAATTTTAGCCTATTTTCCACTTTCCTCTTCTTGCGCTGCAGCTGGGTTTTGTTTAACTGCTTTTCGGTAGGAGTTCCATCTAATTCACCATATTTCTCATCATCATCCTTGTCATCATCACCATCATGATAGGTCGGTGTATGTTTCCTTTTTCCATCGCCTCCAATATTACCTTCTCCATCCTGTTGGTCATTGCCATGACCATTCCCTTGGCCATCTCTTGAATTCTATCCTATGCCAGTGTTTCTACCTTGGTTAACTGATGGATCTTCCTGGTTTCCACCTTCATCTAGTGGCTCTACCAGTGGGTCACACCATTCTTTTGGACAATCCTAGATAATTATGTCCACATCATCATCAGTGATCATGAACCTTGCTTGGTGCGCTTTCTTGGAAGGGTCATTCTTTGGTTCCATAATAATGTTATGCACATCGGCCCAAAAGTTTATAAATGTCGTGTATCGATGTATTGTTGTAGCTCTTACCCTTTGAGATCATATTTTAACATCATGTAGTGCCTCTGCATGCAGGAATAACTCGATGTTATTGTCCATATGGTGTATCTTGTTTGATTTATTATCCCACAGGTTTTGATACTTTGCGCCATGGAAAATCACTAGGACATCCATCGACTAGTAGTCTGGTGGGTCAGACCACAGAATAAAAGAGATCAAAATGAGAAGCCATGAGTAATGAAATTTGTGCCTAGGATCCTCCTGTGCTTGCTCTGCATCATCTATCAGTTCATTCAGCAAGAACTATGACCAATTGAAAATTACACTTGCTTCACACTATTCTACAACTTTTACTGCATCGATGGTGCACTCAGTTTCCCTCATATTTTGCAACAGCTTGCAAGATAGGATTCTAGATGCAAACCTTACCCTACTGTATTCTATGGGGCCAATGAGGAACCCCCTTCCCATGTGCTGAAGGCGATACTTCTGCTTCGCCTTGGATGTATCCCTGTTCTGGTGCATATATGGTCAAAGATATTTACCGGTCTTTGGCAGGCCTGTTATTGACAAGATGAGCTTGACGTCAACCAGGTAGGTTTGATCAAGACATAGACATCATCTGTGAAAATAGACAAGGAACTAATTCACATATGTATTGTCCTATAGGCTGTGGCCGAAGTGCATCATGAGAAGTAAGTTCAAAAGTCCCACGCAGTCGACACCACTAGCCCAGTCCATCAGTATTAAGAGCTATGGATCTGTTGACTTGGCTTGAACCGTAAGAATATATTTTATCCTCTCCAAGACCTCCTCCTTGAAGGTGTCGACATCCTAGAATGGTAGCTAGGATACATTTGGTAGTAAGTCCTTCAGTAGTGGTACTCTTTCAGGAATGTGGGGCATCACTAGGAATGTGCCCGCTTTCTTTGGAAGCGTCACCTTCTGCGCATCGGCTCTCCCTGACCAAATATAATAGGGAAATTTTTCCCCTTCCTTATCAGTGTTGGTGCCTCAGGGTGGCAATTCTGGTGTATCATCCTCTATCAGGTCCTCCTCAGGGATATCCATCTCCCCCTTAGCCTTGCGTTTCTTTGACAATAGTGTCCTAGATGACTCTCTAGTTGTTCTCTCTCTAGGTTGTCTCGAGGGTAAAACTAGTCATGGGCCTGCAACTGGTAGGTTCCACACACGGTTCGGTGTAGGGCCTGAACCAAGGGCTAGAAAAAGCATTGAACTAGCCATAAGGACTGGTGGATTTCTCGGTCGTGTCATTGATGCTAGCTCTGGTTCCTATTCAGGTTGTTGTACCTTGGGTGATTATATCTCCTCTTCAATTGGTCATGAGGTTCAATGGTTACATCAAACAAGTCATTAGCACTTAATATTTCTATAACCACAGGTTTTGGCTCGCTCACTATTATAGGATTCACCTCCAGTTTTCTCGGCTCTGGTTCTCTCTTCACACATGCATGTAAACTGAAGCTTGATGATGAAGCCCAATTATTATATACACCTTTGCGTCCTGCAATCATCACTTGATGGGAATCCAATGTGTTGTCAATGATGTGGCTTTTTCGGTCTATTTGTTCCTCATCAATTCAATTACTCAAGTTTTGAGTTGTCCCTATGAGGGAAGTTATGGTAGTTATGATGTGGATCGATGACGGGACCAAAACGCACGTTGTTCTCCTCGTATCTCATCAAATTAATGACACTTAGCTATCATGACCATCTCGATCTTCACCAAATATTTGCACTTAATGTTGGGCATCCTGCGAGTCCCAAAGTTTTCATGGGTTTTGCGTGGTTCTATCGTAGAAGTGCGATAGAATAGTTTCCTTGCATTCTTTTTTTTTTGCGCACGATATTAGCCAAGGATTTTGTGACCATCATAGTATGGTTTCAGCAACTGCCATTCACCATATTTGTGACGTATGTCCCGTCTAGTTTTTGTAATTTTATTGCACCCGCATCAGTGATGTGCACGATCTTGTATGGCCCTAGCCAATGCATTTTCAACTTTCCTAGATGTTTGAAAAATTTCCTATCATACAGAAACACAAGTCCTTCGACTTTGACTGACTTAACCTAGATATGGTGATCATGCCATGATTTTTTTCTATGCTTCTTAACCATCTAATGGAAGCCTTTAACAAAGTGTTTCTCTTCCATCTAAACAAGGTGTGACAACCTTTGTTTGACAACATATCCTTCAATCATCTCTGTTAGTTCAACAATCTGTAGGATCGACACAATGTATTCTATTGGCATGATAAATTCCTATCCATACACCAGTTTGAATGGGGTGTGTCTTGTCAATTGCTTTCAAGTTGTGCGATACGACCATAGCACAACTGACACTTTCTAATCCTAGTCATCTCAGTGCATATTGCACACTTTGGTTTATGAATTCTACAGACTCTTGTTGAAGGCTGCAACAGTTCCATTCTCTTGAGGATGATAGCATGTGGTATTCTCATGCTGGATCTGAAACTCTTTAGTAAGATCAACAATAATTTTGTTAACAAAATGTGTACCTTGGTCGTTGAGTAAACTTTTTGGGAAGCCAAACCTGGTCACCACATTTTCAAATAAGAACTTCACCACATTCGCAGTGTTGCAATCTTTAATAGGCACGACTTTTTCCCATCTGGTTAAATATTTTGTCACACTGATAATGTAACGTGCGTTAGTTCTCTTCCGTGGTGGATTGATCGGTCCACAAAAATCAACAACCCACTTTTTGAATGTTTGAAGGTTTATCTACAGTACAAGTGGCATCTCATCATGATGCAATGACTTTCCTGTTCTTTGGAAGATATCACAGCGCCAACAAAAACTCTTAGTATCCATATGTATGGTCGACCACCATAGTCTTGCTTGCAATTTCTTGCACACGGTTTTTGTTCTAGTGTAGTGTCCTCCTGTGACACTGGTATGTGCTTCACTCATTACCCAAGGTCATTCATAGTTGAAGACACATCAACGTAGTATCTCATTCGCACCGAGCATGTATAGATGTCCCACAATCAAATTTTAGCCAGCAGCTCTGACAATCAAGTGTTTCTTCAGGTTAGTGGATAATCCTTTAGGTGCATAGCCTATGCTGAGGAGATCGATGATAGTGTTAAAATCATGTTTCTGGTCATCCATCATGTGGATTGAAAATTGTTGTGTATCAGACAAGTTATCCTCTAAACTAGTTGGTTCCTCACCACATTCGATCATTGATAGGTGGTTTGGCCCAACATTCAGTCGACGAGGTTTAAGTATGACCTAAAAGTCAAATTATTGAAACAGGAGGAGCCATTGAAAGATATTCCCCGCCAACACTGGCTTGTTGAATCGGTATTTTAAAGCCGAATGATCAGTGTACATTTGAAAATGTCCACCCAACAAGTAGTGTTGAAATTTCTGAAGTGCATAGACCATAGAGAGGCCTTCTCTCTCTGTTGTGGTGAAATTCTTTTATGTCATTGATAGTTTTCTGCTAGCAAATGGAATAGGGTATTCAAGTGCACTCTCTACTAGTTGTGTCAAGATGAGGCATCAACATGAACATGGAACTCCTTATTCAAGTCTAGGAACATGAGTATTGGCGCAGTGTCCATCTTGTTCATTAACTTATCCAGGATTTACTGACAAGGCTCGATCCATTAAAACTTTGCATCTTTCTTCAATAGTTTCTCCATAGGTGTAGTGATCTCAACGTAGCCTCTAATGGAATTCCTGTAGTAGCCCGTGTGTCCTAGCATTGATATGAGTTATGTGACTCATGTAGGCGGTGGTAAGTCAAGGATAATTGCAACTTTTGCTGGGTCAACCAAAATATTGTCGCGACATAAGACGTGACCTAACAACACACCAAATGGTAAGCAAAAAATACATTTCTTGGAATTAAGCACGATCTGATACTAGAGACAACGGGCCAACATCATGCGCAAATTCTCAATATGGTCTCTTACTAGAACAAGCACAGCCCAATCATGAAATTAGACCTCAAGAAATTTATGAATAAAATATTTAAAATAATGGAGTATTATTCTAGAAAAAATAGCAGGTGCATTATTCAGTCCAAAGGGAATTACCATATACTGGTAGCATCCCCATTCAGTAACAAAGGTCTTTTTGTGGCGATCCTCCTTTGTGATTCTGACTTGATGCTATCTAGAGAAGCCATCGATTAATGAATACATCTCTTGTCCTCCGATGCTTTCAAGTACTTCATCTATAAATCATGTCGAGAATGGATCATGCATACATCCATCATTGAGATTCCTTATGTTGACAGAGATCCTGAATTCACCTATTTTCTTCTTAACTTGGAACACTATAGGGATGATCCACTCTGATTCCTCGACAGGTTCAATGCTTCCTGCATGGAGCATGTGATCCAATTCTTGTTTTACCTTCTCTTTATATCTTGGATTCAGTCTATACGGGTGATGTTTGACATGTTTAGCATATGGTTCCAAGGGAATTTTCATCTCTCGTAGGTTTCCAACTATTCCCTTCATCTCTGAGAAATTGGTAGGGAATAGGTCCTGATACTCATGTTGCAAGTCTGTGATCTTCGTGACTATCTCTTCATCTCAATAATATCCTATATTGGTGAAATTTGGGTTCTCTAGCGACCCAATGTTGACTTTCTTGATTTTCAGTGGCTTAAGGAACTGGTCACTTGAAATACCACTTCCTTCTATTGCGCATGTGCCCTATGATTCTGGTATGTTTATGTTGGTCGGATCATCATCTGGATCTCCACCTAGATTGTAGTAGGCCATCCATTGCTGAATGGTTGTGCTACACTGATGGGAATTTTCCTCCTCTGCAGGGATTTCAGTAAATATCTTCTCCTTTATCATTTGAAGCACAATATCAACTGTAGGTTGCTGATCAGCAAATTCAAATGTGCGTGCAAACTGCTTAGTGATCCCTTCCCAATCTTGTGTTCCTTGTCGCAACTCCATATATGCATACCAAGTTCTAGGTGTAATTTCCAATGTGTGTATGAAATCATGGAACCATTCCTATCACGGTTCTTCTACAAATGCAGTACAACAGTGATTAAGACGATCAATAGGGTTCGCCAGCCTAGAATACTTGTGATTCACGAGGGTGACCTCTTCACCAAATCTAAATTTCATCAACCCTCTGCACTGAGTACAATATGTTATGGACTACTTGTGAGTACCCCAACATCTAGAAGGCGTAGCACATGGTCTAACATGAACAAGCGGTGCAACTCTGTTATGTCCTTCAAACTCACTTAAGAAGGTCGCAACGTTAAGAAAACCATCATAGGTGGGAATCTCTCATAGCTCGTTCTCCAATCGTAGCACAGACCTTGTAATTCTGGTGCACCTTCTCATAGAGACCTCATGAAGTGCTAGGTGGGAATCTCTCATAGCTCGGTTCTACCAATTCTCAAAGGCCTCTCCTGAGGATGATGTGTAGGAACTAGCACTCTTCCAACTCAGGTTTCCATCCTCTATCGAATTGATGTAGTATTCTTGTAGGGCAGTTACATTATAGATCTGGTCGAGATAATTCCCCTATCCCTCGTTGTAGACAATATCAATGTATCTCTATCCCTCCAATGGATCAATGGGTGACACTACCCTCATCTCATCATCTTCAAATGAGAGAATCCTTTTCTTGAAATTTAATTTGGTCTGGTTATATATAGCCCAATATATCCCCAACAGTGCGGGATAGGGGTTCATGTCATTGACTATGTTAATGACTTCAAAGTTTGAAAATGTGTGCAACTCCTCAACTTTGACAAGAACTTGACTCAACCAGCCAATGGGTAGGACCTTCATCTGATTTGCAAGTTGCAACTGGACCGGAGACTAGTCCAAGCATGGCTTTCCCATACTCTCCCAGGTTTGTCGTGTCAAAATATTGATGTTTGAGCCCAGGTCTAAGATGATGTAATCCATGTCGTAGTCGCCTATATGTGCAATTAGTCTTAACTCGCCCCCCATTTTTGTACTTCCTTTTGACATGGTTAACCTTCTTTCAAGGTTGAAACTCTTATGGGGTTTCTTCTATTAGTTCTTGTAGTTCTGCGATAACATCTTTATCTTGGATTAGCGGTAAGCAACATGACAAAAATGACTTGAGATTACTAACCTTTTTTGGGATTTGCTTATGGAATATATGTTGAAATCGTTCATGCATATCCCTTACTTCTACTAAGGAATATGGTTTCTCTGGGTCCACAAACTCTGGTCATACGTCCAAGAATAATTCCTTCTTCTTTTCAACATTGAATGGAACCTTCTTCTGCGCGATGGGTTTGTTGATGTATTTGTAACTTCAAAATGTATTCACTTATATATTTTATATATTGTATTTCTTTGTATCCCAATGTTCCTATCGGGAAAATCATTAATGTAATCAAGTCATGTAAATTCATAGAGGTTAACACTCCTTTGTAAGTCGGAGGAAAAGTACCCACAATTGAGGGGTACTAGGGTTACTAGACTCTCCTAGTGAGGTCGGCCCTAGTAAGTAAATTGTTAAGTGAAAAACTAGTATAAATAGAGAGTGAGACTCTCTATTTGACACACACACTCACTCAACTGTAGTGCATGAGTGAGAGAAGAGGATCTCGCACAAGTGAGAGAGAGAACAATTGTCAGAGATCATCTTTCTGTCTTTGGTTTTTACTTTTTCCATTGGTGCTCATCTATCTATGAGGTAGTTGTGAGGTTTTCTTCTTTATGGTTTCCCCAAGGAAAAATCTTTGTGTCTCTTGTCTCTTGTGATTATTGATGTGCATGTTATTCTCTCAGATAAGATCCTAATATCATATTGACTAAATCATAAAAATCTAACATGGTATCAGAGCTAACCTGAGAAGAAGACATTGTGCAGATGCAGAATCTAGGGATTCTTACTTTTTGGATCTCTCTCCACATATCATTAGCAAAACGAGGCTCGGATAACTCTGAATTGAAGGGTGCATCTTTTTGTCGAAGAAAAATCTGATTCTGACCATTTTTAGTTTTTTATGTAACACTACAGCGGGAAATTAGGGCTTTCGATAGAAGTGGAATTTTTGAGTTAGCCCAGCATAGGATTCCTATCCTCCTCAAAATTGAATTTTAGAGACCAAGATCAAATTTTTTGGTTGGGTAGAATTCCAGGAAAGTCAAACCCTAATTTTCCCCTAAACCAAAAAACCAACACTGCTGAAGATCAGCTCCAAATTCAGTTTCAACATCTCAAATTTGTACGATCTAAATATTCTGTATTTCCATTTCAGGTTCTTAGTTAAGATGTCTCATCTCACTAAGCTTGATGAAAATCTTGAAGGAGCTGAAAAATTCTAAGCATGGAAGTATAGGATCTCATTTTTTCTTGAAGAAAATGAATTGGACACCTACATAAGTGGAGAGGTTCCATTTCCAGAGAGAGATGAGGCCAAGGACTTACACAAGAAGAACTTGTTCAAGGCCAAGAGTATTATTGCTGATTCAATCAAGGATCACCTTATGCCACAGGTGTCCTCCCTAAAGACACCTAAAGATATGTTTGATTCCTTGACCAAGCTATTTGAAGTGAAGAACATAAATCAAAAGATGACTTTAAGAAATTAGTTGAAGAATGTAAAGATCCAGAATGCAGATACCATACAATCATACTTTACAAGGGTCTCCCAAATCAAAGAACAAATTGAAAAAGTGGATGAAGAAGTAGAGAATGCGAAAATTGTGTTGACCACCTTGAATGGTCTCCCTAGGTCATGGGACTCCTTCATTCATGGTATTTGTGCTAGAAGAAATCTAATCACCTTCAGTAGACTATGGGAGGAATGCTCACTAGAATAAGCTTGAATAGTAGCTTGAGAAGAAAACATGGGAAATGAAGATCAAGCTCTCACAATACACACCAAGAAAAATAGAAGGGACTATCATCATCCCAAAGGTAAGTACTCACACAAGAATAACCCTAGAAGAGATCTATCTAGTATCATATGCTTTACATGTGATGAAAAAGGACACATCTCTAGAAACCTTCCCAAAAACAAAGATGATTCTCAAAATAAGAAGAACTACAAAATAATACGTCATGTTCACACTGTTGAGGATGACGAACCTCCAAGAAAGAGAGTCAAAGAAGGAGATTCTTCTCGTGATGAAGAATATGTTTTGATTTCTTCCTTCATGGGAACTATCACACTAGGAAGCCATGACTGGCTCATAGATAGTGGGGCTTCCAAGCATATGACGGGATTCAAAGAATCCTTTGTGAAACTATCCAAACATGAGTCACCTCACAAAGTGAAACTTGGGAATGGCTACTAGTATCCCATAAAAGGTAGTGGTGATTCCTACTATAAGCCAGACTCTGGAAAGTCTGTGAATATGAAGGATGTCTTTTTTGTACCAGGACTAAAGAAGAACCTTCTCTCCATCTCTACATTAGATGCAAAAGGCATGAGGGTTGCATTTGTAAATGGCCAAGTCCTTATGTCACCAAAGGGAAAGACTATAGATGATCTAGTTGTGATTGGAAAGCAAGAGGGAGGATTATACAAATTAAAGGGCCAACCAGAACAAGCTTTGGTCCATGACTCATTAGAGACAAATGAAATTTGGCATAGAAGGCTTGCACATGCACACTATAGGGGACTACCACTTGCAAGCAAAGTTGTTAAAGGTCTTCGAAAAATACAGAAAAACATGAAGGTGTTTGCAAAGGATGTGCAAAAGGAAAGAACAAAAAGAATACATTTACAAGTAGCGAGAGCAAGGAAAAAGGAATCTTGGAAATCATCCACTCCAATGTATGCGGTCCGATGTCATCGAGTTCATTAAGTGGGTATGCATATTACGTTTCTTTCATCGATGATTTTTCTAGAAAGACATGGATATATTTCTTGAAAATCAAGGATGAAGTATTCAATAAGTTCAAATAATCCAAATCCTTGATCGAGAACCACACAAAGAAGAAAATCAAGACCTTTCGATTAGACAATGGTGATCAATTCACATCAGATGAATTCACAAAATTATGTAGAGATTCAGGTATTAAGAGGGAGTTGACCACTCCATATAATCCACAACAGAATGGGGTTGCATAAAGGAAGAAAAGAACGATTATGGAAGAAGCAAGGGAAATGCTTCATGATCAAGAACTTCTGTTGGGTGTTATTATGTCTTAAATAATTCAACTAATATTTAATTATCGATCGACGTTGGTAAAATTAGAGTTGACACAAAGTCTATGTGAAGGTAGAGGGGTTCCTAAGGTGTTGTGGAAATATTTTAACAAAGAAAATATTAAAATATCTTTCAAAATGAAAAACCGAGTCAAAATCCTATAAATTCAACTATGAAGGTCATTAAACCAATGCAGAGTATTAGACTGGAGTAGTATCAAGCTATATTACTCTACTCTATAGACAAACACTGAAAGGTTAAGATATAAACAATACTACTCTAAGAAGGTAAACTACTTATTAATTAACTATTTCACTTTTTAATCTAGGAATTAGAAATATTTATAAAGAACTTCAGAAACTAACTATGCAAGGTATTATAACATGGGAAACAGGATTACAAGAACTTAAGATACTTTAAAAACTTCAACAACTAAGATATACATGCAATTAACAAATGTACAAAATGGTTAAACTAAATTATCTAATTCCATTCTGCTTGATTGTTCTGTGGATATGCATTCACTGTGATTGGAACTGGAGGAGGATTAGTCTCAAAATGTATTTCAAAAGAAGTAAATAAATTAAATGGGATTAAATCTAACTCAACTTCTACAAATATGTGCAGCCTAAGGAAGGTCCAATTACAGGTGATAGTAAACATGGTGATCTATTCCATAAACAACTGACTCTTAACTAAGAACGATATTATGAACAACTAATCTATTAATAGATAAGATTCTTTTTAAAGATTACTTTTAAAAATAAACAATTCTTATATGAAACAAATGTAAGGGAAATCTAACTTATAAACAAGTAAAGACCATAATGAAAGAAGCAAGTAGAAAAATTAATAAAGAAAACTTAATTAGGAAAGCAATTAGAAAACTGAATAAAGAAAACCTAATTAGAAAAGAAAGTAGAAAACTTAATAAAGATAACTCCTTTAAATCGTATTCTACAAATCTCTTTAGTAACCACATAGTGAAAGAAACAAGTCCTACTGCTATGATCGATTTACAAGGTACTAGTGTACTTTTCTAGAACTTTAACATGTGTAACCCTAAACTAAATATACACAAGGATAAATACAACCAAACTAAATATATAACTACCACACATTACATAGTATCGAATAAGGAAATAAGAGAGAAAAGAAACAAAACAAGGCATAACTCAAAGAATATTTAGGTAAGAGATGGTTGAGAATAAGGATGGAACTTAATAATACTTTAAATAATCTAACCTAAGGTCCTAATGATGAATATAACCATTATCTAATTACCACAATCATAACATAATTCAAAAGTTAAAGAAATGTAACTTCAAAACAGGTATAAAACAAATTGGGAATACTAAAGGTCGAATGAAGGGCTAGATAACAGGATGGAAGGTGGGTCTGAATGACACACTGAACAGGCTGTCTCAATGATAGTCTATATAGAGAAAACAATGTAAAATAGAATGAATGATGTAATTATCAGTTGATTTTGTGCACATGAAGACAAAAAGCATAAAGGGCAGAAAATCAGCTCATTCAACAACTAAACTAACGAGGAAAAGGACTTATACTAATTCATGCTTATAAAGAAACCATTGTCTATTGCATTATAAACAATCGAAGGTATAACCAAAACAAATCTATAACAAGGAAAGAGTTAACAAAACTAAATTGACTGTAAATTAAATCTAAGACATAAATCAATTCAAATCTATGTAATTATCAATGTAGAATTGGACATCAAGCTGTAAAACAATTGGAAATGAAACTAACTATGCGCGGAACCGATTATATAAAACTGAAAATGAAACACATGCTACAGGAAATAATAAAACAAACAATTACAGGAAAATCAATTACTTGAACAAACCATAAATGAAACTATGCTAATTGCAAGAAAGGAAATACAAAAATACACACAGAAATGTAAGCCGCTAGTTGTTGAGGGGCCCTCTTAGCAATCAGGGTGGCACTTCACTAAACACTCATGCATACAAGATCATATACATAGTAGGAATGTAAATTATATTAAAATTTAGAACAGTATTACAGAGCTTCTCTTCAAAATCGACTGACAGGATGTAAAACTATAGTAACTATGCTCTCACCTGGAGGCATTTATATATATCGTTTACATGGATGAGAGGGTCGACCCTTTCAGTGGTCGATCGCTCCTAAAATTATTGAACCATTATTACAAAAAATGGATTGAATGCCAACACACAAAACTTCTCCTTCTTCCTTGTGTGCTGGTTCTCCATTGCACGTGCTGTGGCGTGAGGATTCTCTTTGACTTGGACTGGTGTCATGGTGTCGAACAAAGAAGGTAAGTTGACGAGCCTTCTAGGATGAGGGTCATTCTATCACTCAGACTTGTGAACACATAACAAATGAAAAATTTTCCATACTTTAATACTTTGGAATATGCCATAAACAAAGCACAGCGTGATCAACGAACTAGATGATGAGTTGGATGTGATCTGCACATATTTAGCGCAATGCATGTCCAATCGTTGGATCATTCAAGGACTATAAACTGCAAACAAATTCACACATATATCAAACGTTGTCTCAAATATCATCGAATTTAAGTAATAAAATCATGAAATAACAATGATAAACCATAATTTGCATAAATCCAAATATATTCATACCTAAGGTTGAATGATAAGATGTATGACAGAAATATGTCAAAAATATGACAAAATAGATGTCAAAAAGTGTAATTTACCATCCAAAAATGGTGACAAAACTAGGATCAACACTCCCCCAAACCGAAGAAATGTTAGGTCCCACTGAGCAAAACAAAAGATGAGTCAGGAAGAAGGCTGAGTTGCGTTAGCAGCTGCCTTTGAATTAGATGATGAAATGAGGGATTTAAACTTCAATTTATTGGCATAATATTTTAAAATATCACGCCTCTCATGTTGAGTGTTATTTGACGAATTGATATCCTTGTTGAGGCCTTCGAAAACTTTAACTTGCAGATGCAAATCCTTATTCTATTGTCAAAGTTCTGCAATTAACTTGGCGTATTCCTCATTCCGACTCACTGCCTGTGCCAATTCTTGAGTTAATTGGCCTACTATTGGCTGATTAGGAGTGGATGGTTCTGCTAGCTACTTGGGGTCTAGATGCAGACTCAAATCCTTGGATGGTATCTTGAGGTCAACAGAGGGAACTTGTATTTTAGGACTCATTCCCTGAGTAGTTATAGGGACAGCCTCACGAGCAACATCTTTAAGCATTTCGGTTGAGACACTAACCAATGTGTACAGAGGTGAGTCTAGATCATTTTTATCTTCTTCATCCATGTTATCTTGATGACTGGAATGAATATGGGGATGAACCATGGTCTGTACAATGGGCCAAACAATGGACTGTGAAAACTTTGCCTTTTGGTCCCTAGTACAAATTTGTGGAAAAGGTAAAAATTCAGCAGACACAGGATTAACAAGGGTATAGTGGGAATATGGGATTGCTTTTGATTTATCTTCATCGATGTGCATGATGTCAGGGATTTTGTTCTCTGCATATGGGGTTTGACTAGATTCACGATTATGAATATGTGTTATAGCAGATTTTACCACACTAAGTGAATCACACTTGTATGGCCTTCCCCTGTCCCTCTGTAGACTCCTTAGACCCCTTGGACCATTTTTTGTCCTTTGATGTTTCCTATACCATCCCTAAAAACATGGAAAAATGGCTATACATGACTTTTAAACCCTTTATCACGTATATATGTGAGTTTGACCTCTAAAACTGCGTACATTAGGATGTGTACAAAAATCTAAATCCTTTTGGAGTTTTTCTTGACATGGATCTGGCTAACTTGTCTCCTAGCCTTCCATATGCCTTGAGATCGCTTGGATTCGACCTTTCATTACCCCATTGAAAAGATATATAAGGAACCCTTTGGATACATTGAAGGCATGAGAGAATTGAGAGCAAAGAAACTATAGTCTATTATTGTTGGAACTTGTGCTTGAGTCTGCATCCCTTTGTCCCTTGGAGCACTTTAGTGTTCTTCCCAAGTTTGATTTTTGCTTGTGAGCTTGCTATCGAGAAATGGAGGATTGAGGTGGTGGAGGCCCATGTGGGGGATTCAATTTCTATGAATCGTAGACATGCTGATAGAGTTTGTATTCATTGTAATCTCTAATTTTATATTAATAGAAATATCTTTTCATGTCCAATAATGTATGTTTGAATGAATATTTTATCCATGGATGATTTCAAATGCTTATACGTTGTTGATTATATATGCTAGAGTAGATCTAACACGAATATATATAGTATGCTTGTCTTGTTTACTTATTGTTGAGAAAGTGATTCATCAATTCAAGCTGAAGTTGGAAAGCTCAACGGGGATCTACTTCAACCGTTCGGAATAAGGTACAAGTTTTGATCCTTTAGTATTAGATATTTGATTTCTCTTGCATATTGGAAAGGATTGATTTTTGGAGTCAAGTTGTCTATTATGGTACCCCAAGCCATAGGAATTTCTCTCCGTAACAGAATCGATGACTCCACTGGGGAGTTCCTAGTAGTTGTCCTTTGGGGGTTTTCTATTGGCATTCAATGACTTTGAATTGCTCTTTTTTCTCTGTTTATGTGTCAGGTCTGGGGGCATGTTAGCCTAATAGTGTCTGATTGGTGTGAAGTTTTTCTTAGCTTGTCTATTTTCCTTTATTTTTATGCACTTTTCTTCCTGTATGTGAGTTTTGAACTCACAGTTGTGTATATACGCGGTTTTCATTGCTATATCCACGTACACATGTGGGTTTACTGCGAACAGTCGCGTATGCCCTTAGTTTGGCATTCTTGAGGAAGATTGATTGTTGCTGGGTGAATTTTGATGATTGTTGAGTCTCCTTTGATACTGCTAGAGTCTGTATACACCTCTGTTTTTGACCAGAGACATTTTTTTTAGGGTAAAATTTCTATTTTTGAAGAATTTTCTTGTCATTGCATTTTCGATTTTTTGTTTTGGGATTAGTGCATTAGATTTCTTTTACCTTAGTACTTTGCTTGAGTGTTGGATGATTGTGCTTGTAGACTCTGGGGGTTGTAGAATCATTCTTTTGCTTTAGTATCGCATTTTTTTTTTTTAAAATCCAAAAATATTTGATTATCATTATGCATCGTATCTTGCATTTTGCATAGTACTTGCACTAGATTTGCTTTGAAGTATTAATCAGGATTGCATATAGGAAAAGCTTGCATTTATCTTTTGAAGAAAATTTTGCATTTCACGTAGTAGCATACCCTATTTTTCATGGACACAATGCATTTGCATTGATTGTTAGGTGTGCATTTTGCATCATGTTGCATCATAACACCATTGGTTGCACAATCATCTACCTTTTTTGAGTAATAAAGCCAATTAAAATCAATGCTTAGTTAAAATGAACTACACTATTTTATTTGATAGGGTTCACCAACAAGATTAGGTTTTAGGGTCTTGGAATAGTTCATTGTGAGTAAATTCTCCAAGACCACTAAACAACAACATGTATGTGTCTGTCCAAGTGAGAGTGTGAAATTCCTTAGTATAATTGGTGTTTCTCAGGATCCTCCTCTCAAAATGGATTTAATCACGAGGTAGTGTGAGCGGTTATTGATTGGAATGACCCCTAGTCATAACTGAGTAGCACCAAAGATATTTCTAGGATTGTATTCGTATCTGGGGGCTCTTTTGGGAGTTTCAGGCTTTGCTACCTTGCCCATATGGTCAATCCCGCCTGTGACTATCCGCCTGAGTATTAATTATATTGAGCTTAAATTAGTTGCCTTACCTAGGATATTGAGGGGGTACTTTGCAGGGGTTATTCTGTGGGTGTCCCAACTAGGTTGGGGTCGGACAGCACAGTCGCTTTATGCATTGAAGCTGAGGGACACTATTATTGGCTATGTACCTGCGCTTATAGTGTATGGGAGTTTCGAGCCTCTCCTAGGCGAGACATACCTACTGCATTTGGGAGCTCACATATCCTACCTTTGGTTTGCTTGTATTTTGGCTGTAGATTTTCTCAGGAGTGTGCTCTTTGTGCACTAGTTGGCATTTTGGATCGTGGTTACTTGAGTATATTTATTCTCTCTTGAGTTTGGGTCCTTTTATTTTCAACTTGCTTGGTATCCTATCACCTTTCCTTGGTCCCAGTACAAACCCTAGTGTGAGACTTGGGGGCATCACAGCCCCTTATCATGCTCATAGATTTGGGAATGGTCATATTCCATCCTCTACTCCATTTGTAGAGGATTTTTATTCCCTTTTCTCAGTATTTACACCAGTGGTCACCCTCACGGGGGTGGTAGTGGTTACATGAATGTTGGGTCTACATATTACTTTCCTTTTTATGTCCCATCGTTCACCACATTGTTTCCTTTGGGTGCAGTTGTCATGATAATTCATCCTTATATCCTATAGTTTGGATTTATTATTGACTATTTTAGGTTGTTTTGGAATAATATGGTTGTCATGTAGGGTCCAGTTTTTGTACACTCTCTCTGAGGTTTTGACCCATTCGTTCATATCATAGGTATTATGTATGAACTGGCATATAGGTTAGGATATCACATCCACTTGCATTCATGCATTGCCTTATGACTATTCCATCTTAACCTTAGGTACGAACCCATTCCATGGTATCGCGAAACCTTCATGCTTCTGTTAGAAGTGATATTATGTGAATGGTAGAGCTTTCCTATACATGGGTGTGCTAGTTAGATCCCTTTTTCTGTTAGATCGACAGAGGCTCTTCCCCATGGAGCCTCTGTCGATTCCTCCTGTGTCATAGAGATCTCCCAGTTTTGTATATCGAGTCTATGTTGCCTTTATTCAGTCACCATTCACCATTATGCTCTTGTTCAAAGGAAGTTGAAACCTGAGTCAGACATTCCTCAGTTATCTTGACTTTGCATGTTGGCCATTCCCGGTACAGTTATTGGTTCATGCACCTTATGATCGAGTCCTTCCACATTGTACATATTTTCTGGGTACCTTGTGTTGGATGATGGGGGATTCCTTAATGCCCTCCTTCCAATGGATTTCATCCCATCGACTTTAGATCATTTATTTTGGGATTGGAATATAGAGTCATTTTTTAGTGCATTGAGACTTGCAGTCATCAGTGGCAGGTTATCTTGCCATCGACAGTGTTTGGGAATACATCAATGTCCCCTAATCAATGGATCCTCTCAAGTGTTCAACCTCAACACACCTATTCACACTTGTTAGTTTTCACTTTAGTACCTTGATTCCCATTATCATTATTGATGGGTGATCTCGTGTCGGTTAATGGTATACATCAATGACCGATAATCAGACAATGGACTACTATGTTTGACCTCGACACCTCTATTCACATAGTAGGACTTGTACTCGTAGCAGTTTGTGTAGAAGACCTTCCATATTGGTGGCATCTCTTATATGCTACCTCCTTGATCGTGCCAGTGTTCATGAGATTTCAGCTCTCGTGACTTGATTCCAGTGTGTGTCAGACATTTCTAGCTATTATGCATATCATGATTATTTGTATATCTTCATCATGGAGATTCTGATCTATGTATATTGTACGTGGCGATGACCACTAATGTCATATTTTGTATCATGCCTATTCATGGCCATTGTGCTCTTATGTATCTGGGACTGCTATATGTATTTGCAGTTATATGCAAAGTTGTATCATTGTACTATGTTGATTGGGTGGTTGGTCTTCCATTTGGGATTCTTCATCACTCCACTTCTGGGATGGACTTATAATGTATTTTGGCCATCGTATGACCCCTATGACCTCACACATTAGGGGGAATCTGTTATAGAACATTTTACCACACTAGGTGAATCACACTTGTATGGCCTTCCCCTATCCTTCTGCAGACTCCTTAGACCCCTTGGACCATTTTTTGTCCTTTGATGTTTCCTAGACCATCCCTAAAAACATGGGAAAATTTCTATATGTTACTTTTATACCCTTTATCGCATATATACGCAGGTTTGACCTCTAAAACCTCGTACATCGGGATGTGTACAAAAATCCAAATCCTTTTGGAGTTTTCCTTGACATGGATATGACTCACTTGTCTCCTGGCTTTCCATATGCCTTGAGATCACTCGAATTCGACCTTTCATTACCCCATTGAAAAGCCATGTAAGGAAACCTTTGGATACATTGAAGGCATAAGATAATTGAGAGCAAAGAAACTATAGTCCATTATTGCCAAAACTTGTTCTTGAGTCTGTATCCCTTTGTCCCTTGGAGCACTTTAGTGTTCTTCCCAAGCTTGTCTTTTGCTTGTGAGATTGCTATCGAGAGATGGAGGATTGAGGTGGTGGAGGCCCAAGTGGGGGATTCAATTTCTCTGAATCACAGACATGCCAACATAGGTTGTATTCATTGTAATCTATGATCTTATATTAATAGAAATATTTTTATTTGACCAATAATGTATTTTTGAATGAATATTTTATCCATGGATGATTTCAAATTCTTATACGTTGTTGATTATATATGCTAGAGTAGATCTAACACCAATATATATAGTATGCTTGTCTTGTTTAGTTATTGTTGAGGAAGTGATTCATCAACTCAAGCTGAAGTTGGAAAGCTCAACGGGGATCTACTTCAACCGTCCAGAATAAGGTACGATTTTTTATCCTTTAGTGTTAGATATTTGATTTCTCTTGCATATTGGAAAGGATTGATTTATGGAGTCAAGCTGTCTATTGTGGTACCCCAAGCAATAGGAATTTCTCTCTGTAACAATATGCCTAGGGTATTTTTGAATATTGAGATGGGGGTTAAGAAATTTAAACACAAAAGTATCCCAATTCTGATTCCTCTCTTTAAGCTAATCCAAAATCAGGAGCTTAATCAGACTATGGTGATATAAAATTCCTTTAGGGTTAATGGTATTCTTCCTAACTTGGATTGACATTTTCTCCAAGATTCTAAGGAAATAAAAAGGAAAATTAAGAAACTGCTGATTAAAAAAATGTGCTAGCAAACGAAGATGGAAAGATTTGAATACACTAAAATTACCCTCGCATGTGATAAGGTGGATGACGAGGATAATAGGGTTGAGGTATTCTGGCTTAATCTAGTTTTGGTGGAATCCTTTGACACCTGCAACATGCCAGTATTCTTGTTTAAGAGTGAAGTTGTGGGACACCCATGGAAGAAACCGGTATTTATGCCAGTGAGTGCCCTCCCTTGGTAGCTTAGTCGCAAGGGTGATAGACTCCTTAGTTTTCAGAAAAATGAGATGACCAACCCTAGCCATCTTACCATCAATACTGATCATGAAAAGAAATGAAATATTTCCATAATATCCTTGCAGTAAATGAAGAAATGGGTTCCACCCAGCCTGAAAGAATATCTCTCAACACTCTCGAAATTCCGGTATCTGAAATAAATCTTGATAACTTTCGGGTTCAAGGCAATCTGGTGTTGTTCAAACAGAGGCTAGGATGCAAGGTTCCCATAGGATATAGGGAGAAGGTGACTAAAATGGCTCTGTAGGGATGATAGTAAATGAGGGAAACATAAGGGAAAGAAAATTGGAAGAGGGTGGTTTAAAACATGCTCCATTCAATCGATCAAACAATCACCCCAAGACTCAACACATTTAGGCGATCATGCCATTATGAAAAATATTGAGTCATGTGTCATCAAAGGAAGCATGCATTAATGATATCGTAAGGTTTTGATCATTTCAACCATGTCAAAATTAAAACTTTGTACAGGTTGAACATTTGACTCGATGCGAATGCATAAATCGCATCCACAACCATAATAACCTTGATTTAACAAGAGGGTCGATCATTTGATAGTTTATGTGTGTGATTGGGTAAGAGGATAAGGGTGATGATAGTGTCATGCTGATTAAAAATATCCTAAGGTCATAGTACATCCATAGGGGGGGTTTAAGATAGATCATATTATTTAAAAATCGTACAAAATCATAGGCCGAAATTAGTCATAGTACCCTTGTAAGTGTATAGATATGACTTAATAATCATAGGTATAGGTCAGCTAATTTAAATTTTTTCCCAAAAACAAAATTAAGCTAACACCTTGGCATTATTCAATCATTAGTGCTATAATATCACGGTTTTTATTCATATCGTCATTTGGTGTAATGTATCCATTTTAAAATAATTGCATAGTGGGAAAATTCCATCAATCCTACTAGTTCCCTAGGTTGGGAGGAAACATTGGGAAGTTAATAAGGGATATAATAAATGATGTTTATATATTAGAAGGAATAAAATATTTATTTAACAATTTAAATTAAATGAATGCAAATGAAGAATGAAATGGCTAGGAAAAATGGAGACATATGGAGACTATGGGGCTCACTCAAGCTAGAATTCCTATGTTAAATGGCATCCACCTCTTGCAATCTCAAATATATGGAAAGCCTAATGTTTTTGATGGATGATAAGGTCAATATAATTTTACATATACTTCATAGGTCAAATTTTGTATGAATTGTAACTTACATGAGCAAGGAAGAGCAAAATGGGGAGTTTCATGGACACTTGGCTAGATTCCCCTTACACTTATGACATCTATGACACCAATGATGGAGATTATATGAAATTTATGACGTAATTCAGATATGAAGGATGAAATATGACATATTTGACATATCAGGTTGAAATAGAGCATCCAATAGAGCTCTCATGTGATTTGGAGAAGCCGAATGGGTTCCTACTCAATTTGGGAGGAGATGGAAGGTGAAGAGAGAGGCCACATGGCATAGCATGAGCAGCCACACCAATTCGACTTGGATTTGGTTTATGAATGTATTTGGAATATAAATAGAACATTAATGTTTATAAATACAGGTAGCAGCCATGAGAAGGATCTTTTGGATCAGTTGTGAAATTTGTTGTTGTGAAGAGAGAGAGCTAGTGAGTGACTAGTTCATGCTTGAGCCAATTTTGAGGGTGAAAGATTCCCATCATAATTGGTGATTGGAGAGTCCAATAAGTTATTTCAGGGATATTCAACATATTTATAATATACAGGTGCAGCTACTGCAGCTCGTGGACACTTCAGGATTCAGCTCATTCCCCCTCCCATTTCACATTCTTTCACCATATTTCATCCCAGTGGAGTGAGGCACACTTGGTGAGCCATTTATATTTTTGAGGGAGCTCCTATTGCTCCATAATTTATTATTATTATTTAAATAATATTTTCTCTCTGTTCATAAATTTATCAGGTCGAAATTCCAAGATATTTTATGTATTATTGATCAGTACTAAAGAAACAATGCCATTTCCCACTTCTTTCTTGCAAACTCTTATAATATTGGTAGCCTTGAATGTCTGTGTAAAATATTCATTATTCATGAATGAATGGAATTTAAATGAAGAATATTTTAGGTTTCATATTCATTAACTGATATTTTGCGGCCTTTGGGTCGAATTTCATAACCATTGGATTAAATTGCATCTCATTTCCCCAAGGCTTCAAAACTACTGTTTATATATCTGATTGAAGGAAGTGATAATAACCATGGGATTTTTATTGGTTAGGAATATGAGTCCCTTTTTATGTTATATTCACATAAACTGATTCAATTTGAGAATGTGAGTTGGTTTTTGTACATTTGGGAGGCCATTCGTGTGATTACCCCAGGGGGATTTGAGCCCCAAAATTGCTAATAAAATCATCTATCTTGTTTAGAATTTAATAAAAAAATTAAGAAGTGATTGGAGGGCCATAATACATCCTTGAAAAAAAAAATTAAGTTATTATATCATTTATACACATTATATGAATATTTTTGAGCAATTGGGCCAATTTGGAGACCAAGACACTAAGACTAGTCAAGAGCAAAAATTGTGAAAAAATGGAAATTGGGCATTTTAGTAAAAATTACAAAAAATGGAAATTAAAAGTGGTATCAGAGCATGGTATTGGAACCTTATTTTTTTAAATAGGATTCAAATTAATAAACCATCATCCTTATAATCTGAATTGGAAGGTGCTTTCCTTGTAGAAGAAGAATTGGGAAAAAAAAGGCACCTTGGACTAAAACTATGGCTCACGAGGGAGAAGACCACACTAAGGAGAAAATGGAGTATCTCCAAATTATAAGACCTTTGTTTGAATAAATGAACCAAAATATAGTAGTCATGTTCCAACAGATAAAAAAAGAATTCGAATTGATGGCCTGTCAAATGGGAAGCAAAAGGATAACGAGATATAGTTGTAGTTCAAAATCAGCAGAAAAGAAGACAATAGGTGAGCACATTTTCTCACAAAAAAGACCTCATAATAGACCCTATGAATTATAGAGCACACCAAGTCCTACTAGACCTAAATTTATTACTCTCAAATAAGATACTAACATTCAATTTGAAATTGATACAATAACAAAAGATTGGGCTAAATTGGATGAAGAGTGTAGGAGTATAACATTTGAACAGTACTTCACCATGGAAAACAAATTTAGAAAGAAGGAGGGAAATAAGTCTTTATACCAAAATAAATAATTGAATTGTTCCATAGGTAAAGTTCCACTTCCTACTTTTTATGGTTCATCTCAAATCTCTCCTAACACTTGGCTGTAGAAATTGGATGTGTATTTCCAGCTGAATCCAATGGTGGAAGAAGATACTTTAAAAATGGCTATTTTTCACTTGAAGGGAGATTCCAATGAATGGTGGTTCCATGGAATGAAAACCTTGGGTCATTATCAGGTCAAAACATATGGGGAATTTGTTGATAGGGTATTACAAAGGTTTGAGCAAAAAATATCCAAAATTGTCTTTCGGAGAACTAGCACAATTGAAGAAGGTAGGGACTCCTATTGAGTATATGTTGGAATTCCAAAGATTAACAGTTAAGGTGGCTGATGTATCTATGAAAAGGTTAGTATTGTTGTTTAATTAAGTTTTGGAAGATCCCTTAAAATGTTTTTTCAAATCCCACAAGCCTACTAACTTAAATGATGCAATGATCTTGACTAGAGACCTTCAAAATGTGCTCCCTAGAACAAGATTTCCTCCTAAGCCTAACTCCATATTTGAAAGAAAGACTTGGAAAAAGGATGCACCTGATAAGAAGATATGGAAAAGATATACATATGAAAATAATAAGAAATAAGTACAAAACAGGGATGAACTTCGAAGGAAAATATTGCACTAAACATGCTTCTAACCATGAACACCGAGGCATAAATGTGCTAAAGAAAAAGCTCAATGCATAGAATTGTTTTATGATAATGATGAGTATTAGGGGGGTATATATGATGAAGAGAAAATTTTATATCAATAGGATACATATGAGACAACAACTGAATAATTAAAAAAAATAAAAATCAGCCCTCATCGGACAAAGCTGGAATGGTGGTACTTTCAGCAGTGCCTCACTATCACACTATTCGATACAAGGGTGTGGTATTGGGAAAAAGAGATTCAGTTTTGGTAGATGGAGGAGAAACACATAATTTCATTGATGCATATATGGTGGAGAAAATAAAATTACCAAGTGAACCATTTGATGGCTTCACAGTTGTCATCCTAGGTCACAACACAATGCAATGCAACACCTGGATTCCAAAACTGCAAGTCACCATAGGTAACTATAATTTTGTTGATATTTTTTATGTGGTTGATGTTTTTGATACTAATATAGTCTTGGGAGCTCAATGTATGTATTCTATAGGAGAGAATTCATTAAATTATCAAATTCCTGAAATGAAATTTCAAGATTCAACAAGTGCACTAAGGGTTGTGAGAGGGAAGCACCCTTACCCAAAGCAGGTAGTAAATTGCAAAAGTATGAGATTTATATTGAGGCATGGTGATGTAGAATGGACTGATGAATTTTATTTCACCTATTCCAAGCCAAAAATTAGAGTTGTTAAACACCCAAAAGAGATAGAGACACTTCTGCACAAATATGAAAACGTTTTCAGAGATCTTCCACATGGTACACCACCTGATAGGGGGGTTGAGCATAAAATCGTTTTGGAGGAGGGTACTTCACCCATTCAGATACAAACTTATAGAAATACCAAGAATTTCATAGAATAATCTGAAAAGGCTTTCCAAAATATGAAATAGGTAATGAGTAGTTTTCCCATACTTGCATTACCTGATTTTTCTAAGCCTTTTGTTGTTGAATGTGATGCCTCAGGTGGAGGAGTAGGGGATGTACTAAAGAAAGGACAAACCCCTATATCATTTGAGAGCATAAATTTTCATCCTCATGAAAATATTTACTCCATATATGACAAATATATGTCTTCCATCATGCATGCCTTGGCCAAATTCCGACAATACTTGGTAGGCAACAATTTTGCGGTGAAAACACATCACAATAGTCTAATACACTTGCTTACCCAAAAGGATATAAATGAAAGGAAAAAAAAGTGGGTAAGCAATATCCAAGCTTATGATTTTGATACTGAATATGTGAAAGGAAATAATAACATTGTAGCATATGCATTATCTTGAAAACCTTGTTTTTCTCTCATGGTCATTGCTAAAAATTGGAAGGACATGCTACGAGTTGAATACGCAAAAGATAAGTTTGCTTGTGATGTATTAGATGGAATAATGGGAGATGATAAATACATAATTTTGGAGGGTATGATATAATATAAGGTCATAATTTATTTGGTTTTATATTCAGAGCTTAAGTACAAAGTTTTGTAGGAAGCACATGATTCCCCACTAGCAGCCATCCGGGGATCTTCAAAACCTATAGGCAACTAAGGAAAAGGTTCTATTGGAAGGGGATGAAGGAATATGTTGAAATTTATGTGAATGAATGTAATTTATGTCATAAAAAAAATCATAACTCACATATCCAACTAGGTTACCACAACCTTTTCACATACCAGAGCAAAAATGGGACAGTATATTGACAGATTTCATAACCGGTTTGCCCAAATATTCGGGCAAGGATTTCAGATATGTGGTAGTGGATATATTAACTAATTTTTCTCATTTATTTTCTATTACATCCTATTTTAGTGCTGCACAAGTGGCTTACTTTTTTTTTCCGAAAAATATTCAGATTGCATGGGCTCCCCAAGAGCATTGTGAGTGATAGAGATGGTAGATTCATAAGTGCTTTTTGGCAAGAAATTTTCAGATTGGTGGGAACTCAGTTGACTCCAAGTACAAGATACCATCCCAAAATTGATGGAAAAATAGAGAGGGTGAACAAATGGTTGGAAGGGTACCTACAAAACAATGTGGGAGAACAACAAAAGGCTTGGATAAAATGGCTACATTTGGGTGAGTTTTTCTACAACACCACCTTTAACATGTCAATAGTAATGTCTCATTTCAGAGAATTATATGGTTATGATGCTATTACATTTTTTGATATGGTATTTGGTGATAGTAGAGCTCCAAAAGCTAAAGATTGAGTGGAAGAAAAACCAAGAAATTTTAAATCTTTTAAAAGACAATTTGCAGGTTGCCCAAAATCAGCAAAAATAATATGCAGATAAACACAGAGAGGAAAGGAATTTCTAGGTTGATGATTTAGTTTATTTGAGGTTTCAGACATACAAAAAATCATCTCTCAAAATGAATGGAACAAAAAAGTTAATGCCAAGATACTATGGACCCTATAAGGTGATCTGAAAAATTGGAGAAGTAGCATATGAGTTGGAACTTCCGAAAGGGAGTAAAATTCATAATGTATTTCATGTTTCTTGTCTCAAGAAAGATATTGGTCATAAAATTGTCATTTCATATACACTCCCTCATTAGGATGATAAAGGACAGCTCACACTTATTCCAGAAAAGGTTTTGAAGACAAGGGAGAGAATATTGAGGAGCAGGACAATCAAAGAATACTTGGTGCAATGGAAGGATCTACCGAGTGAAGATGCCACGTGGGAAGAGGAGAATGTTTTGCAGAATCCAAATCTGAATTTTCTTGAGGACAAGCAATATTTGGTGGGGAGGACTGTTGTAATGCCGCGGTTTTGACCCCGGTGCACTAGATGTATATGATGTATATATATTGTAATGATCTTGGTGCGGAGCTAAAGGCCAAAGCCCCACCATTGATCGGTAATGCTATGTTTTGGATTTAAATTTGTCACCGATGGTATATCAGGGCATGCGGCATATATTATGTTGGCCATCATGTAAATATGCATCATAATTAATTAATGGACACAACCAGCTACGGTTGCAGCAACTAAATCGAATGGGGCATGATTTCCTAAGGATAAGGGGGGGGGGTGAAATATTTAACCTATGGGTCAATGGGGAAAAGCCAAATGTCTATGAGGAAACCCATCAAACTGTCAACTACCTTTCTTGTCTTTTTCCCCAATCATTTATTTCTGCCAGAATGTGTTTGAGTTAGTTATTGCATGGAATGGGAAGAGTATGGGCAAAAATTCAAATTGGGCAGAGACCCATTTTTGAAAAATGTGTTCTGACTTGCTTGGCAAGGAAAATGCCCAAAAACGTATGCCATTCTGCCATGCATCCACGTTTTCCATTTTTCCTCACCATTCTCCTTCACGTTGGGGTTTTTGGGAGCAGCTGGAGTTTTTCCTGTGTCTTTCATTCCACGTTTTTGGTTGTTGGCTTCATTTTTCCCATGGATTGGAGGTCATTTTTGTAGTGCCAGGGATTGGGTTGTCTTCCTCATGTTTTGGGAGCTGCTGGTGCATTTTTCCATTCACGTTTTTGTAGTTTCATGTGTTTTTACCATGGCTGTGAAGGGCCATTCACATTTTTTGGCTGTCTCACCGACTATTGGTCTCACGCACAGGCTATTTGGGATGTTTTTCCCTACTGTGAGTTGTGCTCACTGATAAGCTTCAGGACTGTGTGTTTTCCCCCATGTTGTGAGCCGTTTTTGCTGTTACGTTTGGGGCTGTGTAATTCGTTTCTCCTGTTTAAGATGTGATAGCTAAATTGATTGCCTGAGTGCAATTGTTGGTCTTTGGGCTATGGGAGGGGAAGGGATGTTGGCTTAGATTTGCTTGATAAACCTGGTGGCTGGAAACCACACAGACAGAGCTAGAGGGATGGACTTCTTCTCCATCACCCCTGAATAGCACTGGAAGGGAATGCAGGGCCTGAGGGACTGTGTAGCAGAGAAGGGACTGATTCCTTGTGTTGGGTGTGTTTGGGTGTTTTAGAGGTCAGGCTAGTTCTGGTGTGGGTGTTCTTAGCTCTGTAATGAGCTCACCAGCTTAGCAATTTGCCTTCTCCAGCTCCTTAATGGCCTGATAAACCCAACTAAGTTGGCTTGGCTGTGTTTTGGTTATCTTTGGCTATGTGTCATCCTGCTAGTTCCCTTATTCCTTGGAGAATCATGCCCAGCTCGGGGGTGGCAGCATTTTCGAGAGAATGATGAGCATGATAGCCTATGGTTGGGTGGAATGTTGCAGTGACATAGCTGGTTGCGGATCGAGTTCATCATAAGATAAGTGATCTTGTTTATTTTTCCTCTGTAATCTTAATTTACTGTTAAGGGAATTGATGAACATGTGAATGAATGCTTGTTTAAATGCATGTTGATTCCGCTTTGCAAGGATAAATAATCATAGCTGTGCATAATATACAATTGTAGCTATGTCTACTAGATAATTGCATCTGGGCCTGACAAAGTCTCATATGTGCATAATTAAGTTCAATGCATACATTTAAGCATTCTGTTTATGTAATTTTTAAACCTGTACATGTTCATGGGTGCTTAGCCCGGCCTGATAAAGCTAGTAGTCGCGTCCTCTACGCCGGTCGGAGGCATGGGGACATCACAACTGTAATGTCCCCATTTTAAAATAATTGCATAGTGGGAAAATTCCATCAATCCTACTAGTTCCCTAGGTTGGGTGGAACCATTGGGAAGTTAATGAGGGAGCTAATAAATGATGTTTAGATATTAGAAGGAATAAAATATTTATTTAGTAAGGTCAATTAAATTAATTAAAGTGAATAGTTAAATGGATAGGAAAAATGGAGACATATGGAGACTATGGGGCCCACTCAATCTAGAATTCCTATGTTAAATGGCATCCACCTCTTGCACTCTCAAATCTATGAAAAGCCTAATATTTTGGATGGATTATAAGGTCAATATATTTTTCCATGTACTTCATAGGTCGAATTTGGTATGAAGGGTAACTTACATGAGAAAATAAGAGCCAAATGGAGAGTTTCATGGACACTTGGCTAGATTCCCCTTACACTTATGACATCTATTACAATGATGGAGATTCTGTGATATTTATAACACAAGTCAGATATGAAGGATGAAATTTGACATATATAACATATAATTTTGAAATAAAGCATCCAATAGAACTCTCATGTGATTTGGAGAAGCCCAATGGGTTCCTACTTAATTTGGGAGAAAATGAAAGGTGAAGAGAGAGGCCACATGGCATAGCATGAGAAGCCACACCAATTCGACTTGTATTTGGTTTATGGATGTATTTGGAAGCTTAGGAGACAATTAATTTTTATAAAATACAAGTAGTATCCATGAGAAGGATCTTTTTGATCATTTGTGAAATTTGTTGTTGTGAAGAGAGAGAGAGAGAGCTAGTGAGTGACTAGTTCATGCTTGAGCCAATTTCGAGGGTGAAAGATTCCCATTTTAATTGGTGATTGGAGAGTAGAATCAGGTATCTAAAGGAGATTCAATGGATTTATAATATACAGGTTCATATACAATATCTTTTGGACACTTCAAGATTCAACTCATTCCCCCTCCCATCTCACATTCTTTCACCATATTTCATCCCAATGGAGTGAGGCGCACTTGGTGAGCCATTTATATTTTTGAGGGAGATACTCTTTCTCCATAATTTTGTATTATGATGTAAATAATATTCTCTCTATTTTCATAAAGTTACCATGTTGAAATTCCAATATATTTTATGTATTATTGATCAGTAATAAAGAAACAGTGTCATTTCCCACTTCTTTGTTGCAAACTCTTATAATATTGGTTGATTTGAAAGGTTGTGTAAAATATTGATTATTCATGCATGAATGTACTATAAATGAATTATATTTTAGGTTTAATATTCATTAACGGATATTTTATGGCCATTGGGTTGAATTCCATAACCTTTGGATTAAATTGCATCTCATTTCCCACAGGGTTCAAAACTACTTTTTATATATCTGATTGAAGGAAGTGATAATAACCATGGGAGTTAGATTGGTTCAGAATATGAGTCCCTGTTGATGTCATATTCATATACCATGCCTCAATTTTAGAATTCCAGTGGTATTCTATATATTTGGGAGGCCATTCAAACAATTACCCGGGGGGGATTAGAGCTCAAAAATTGCTAATAAAATCATCTATCTTGTTCAGAATTTATTAAAAAATTTTAGAAGTGATTTGAGGGCCATAATATATCCATAAAAATAATAATTAAGTTATTATATCATTCATACACCTTCTCTGAATATTTGAGAGCAATTAGGCCAATTTGGAGACCAAGACACTAAGACTAGTCAAGAGAAAAAATTGTGAAAAATTGAAAAATTGGGCATTTTAGTAAAAAATTTAAAAAGATACATTACATTTGGAATTTCATTTGAAACAAAATTATACCCTTCATATGGTCCTGCATATGATCCTTCATATATGTTTTTTTTCTATAATGCTTCACTAGATCAGATTGTTGCTAATTATCCTGAAAACACTTGTCATTTGTTAGAGATAAATGAACCCTTATATAAATAGTCAGAAAAATAAAGACAATATAATATTCCTCCCCCAAAACCAAAAATATGGTGCATCCTCAATCCATGCAAGAAAAACTAAGTAATTTCAAAATAGTTAAATACAGAGTTCTATCATGCTGTTATCATTTTTGCAAGAAAAAGAAAAACTAACTAGTAAATGGAAATGATTCAAATATGTACATTTTTCAGAAATAACAGTGCGTAGAAATACTAGGTGAATAATGATAGTATAACTGAAAAATCACATAGGAAAAGCTAGTCATCCATGCCTCATTGTAAGGATTTCTTGTCATCTCAAGAATATTTTTGAGTTTACCCTAGTTGTGAGATTCTATAGCTAGGGGTCCTATTTATAGGATAATCATATCCTAGGTATTGGTTGAATTAGATGGTCAGATACAAGCCCAACTTACAACCATTCTCTAATGACATAATAAACAACTAGCCTACACATGTATTTATATATATTATGGTTTCTTTACAAATATATTACCATTTTTCCGAACCATGTGCATAGTGGTGCATTAACCAAATCTCTTTTACCTGATATTGCCCCACTACCAATAGGCCTATTCAATACTTTAGTAGGTTTATCTTGGTGCCATGCAAACATAGCCCCACTGCCAGCAAACCTATTCAGTACCCCAATGGGTTTACATGCATTTATTGAGCTTCCTTGTTTTCATATGTTACTTAGCATTGACTCGCTACTAGCAGGCCTGTTCAATACCCCGATGGGTTTTCTTCGTATAATGATTTTGAGTATATGGAAGTCGGTTGGTACTAGAGCATGCTAAGACTACTAAACACATAATTCAAATTTAGAACAAACCTCATAAGTAATTTTTATTATGACCTTAATTATGGATCATGTCAAAAGAGAATAACTTAAAGATGTTCTTTGAACTTTCATTCTATCTTCTTCATAAAATGTCAATAATGTTCCCCACAAGCGTAAATTCCACTTACTCTTGAGTTATCACAAAAATGCTTAAGAGACAAGTTTTGATAGTAAGTATAGGATGAACTAGTAGTCCATAGGTGTAAGATGATAATATGAAGAACATGATAATTAGAGTAGGCCTTTCAAGCAACTGTTCTATTAATTCAGAAATGTACATGTCTAAATCAAAATACCATATATAAAAGCATAATGAATCATAGAATAAATGGTTAGGGGTGATATACAAAGAATTCTTTAATTGCACTATAAACTTAAATTTTGATAGGAACCAAAAAGAAAGAGTTAATTTATATTATGAGTCTTTTAGAGCACTTCCCTTTTCAAGTAATACTTCATGAGCTACTTATAGAGATAAAATTTTTGTAATCAACTGCAAAATCACTTGTTAGATAATTTGTATTTATTCATAAAAAATGATCTATAAAATTCATAAGAATAAGAAAAAGGAAAAAGAGATTTCTGCTTTAATTTGACAAAACTACAAAAGATGATCATGGGAAGGAAACCTCTATATAAATGCAGTTAATTTGTTAGAAATGACTCTTATTTATTCAGGAAAACACAAAAATATTTACATATATACAAGTAATGACAACCTAAAATAACTTTAAGGATTAGGAAGAGGAGGAAGAATTTCCTCTTCAACCAATTCCATCTCCTTTTGCTGCAAGACATTTTGTACGAAATCCTATTTAGATATTGGCTGTGGTAAAGTCTAAGTCTATGTCCATTTACTACAGAGGAAATTTGTGAACCATCAATTGTCTTAATTTCGACTGACCCATTATAGAAAGCTGTAACTACTTCATATGGACCCATCCAAAAAGTAGTTAATTTTCCTTTAAATTTTTTGTATCTTGAGTCAAATAGTAATGCCCAATCCCCAGTATTAAATTGATTTTGTTTAATAAATTTATCATGCCATTTCTTCCATTGATTCTGTATTAACATTTTTCTTTGGAGTGCATCATGTATAATTTCATTTAACTCATTCATCTGTAACACTCGTTTTTTCTATGCTTCGTCCAAATTCATGCCTAATTGTGCTCCCATACGAAAGGTCTTAACTTGAAATTTGATAGGTAAAAGGACTTTTTTTTCATACACTAACTCATAGGGGGTAGGTCTGGTGGTGTTTCTCCATGGTATCCTATAGGCCCACAAGGCCTCCAAGTGTCTCTCTGCCCAATCCTTATGATGTAAGTGAATGGTTTTGGTTAAGATGGATTCTAATACTTTGTTGGTTGATTCCACCTAGCCATTATCCTAGTGATAATAAAGTGAGGATTTGCAATTTCATATGCCATATTTCATGGTAAGCTCTTTCATTAATTTAGAAGTGAATTGAGAACCTTGGTCTGTGACAATTTCTCTAAGCACACCAAACTAAGTGAATATTTCTTCATATATGAATTCTACTATCGATTTCTCTGTAGCCCTAAACAAAGCTTTAACTTCTACCCACTTGGTAACGTAGTCTGTGCAAACTAGGATATACTTATTTTTAGGAGACATGGTAGAAATTGGTCCCAAAACATCCAGAGCCCATTTCTCAAATGGCTCTATCATGACCTGAGGCTGTAAGGGCATCTGATTAGATGGCATAGGTCTACCCATTATTTGGAAACTATCACATCCTTTAACATATTTGGCAGCATCCTTGAAAATGCTCGGAAAGTAATAACCAGAGTGCAGCACTTTGTATGTTGTTTGGTTATCAAAAAAATGTCCTCCACATGGTCCATCATGGCATGCATGAAGGATATTTGTCATTTCATCCTCCCGTATGCATTGTATAATAATAAGATCTTGTCTAGTACATAGGAGATCATTATCATCCTGGGAATAGTTAGAGCTCTAAACTATAATGTGATGTTTCTTGAGTGGGGACAAGTGATTGGTAGTTTCCTCGTTGCTAAATAATTGACAATGTCTGTAAAGCAAGGGTTTTGAACAGATACAACAAATAGATGTTCATTAGGAAAAGTATCGTCAATGGGTTTAGTACCGTCATCATGTTGAATATAGGAAAGGAAATCTACTACTAAATTCTCTTTACCAGGTCAGTCAATGATGGTAATGTTAAATTCTTGTAATAAAAGAAGCTACCAAGTCACCCTATCATTGGTAATTGGTTTATTCATTAAAAATATGATGAAAGAGTGATCCGTATGCACAAAAACTTTGTATCCTATAATGTAATGGTGAAATTTATTAATAGAATAGAATACTGCTAGAAACTCTTTTTCTGTAATAGTATAATTCAGTTCGGTAGTGGTCAAATTCTTGCTAATAAAATAAATGGCATAAGGTAATTTGGCCTTATTTTTGGCCTAGGACTCCTCCTATGGCCGTATCAGAAGCATCATTGGATATATGGAAAGGAAGGGACCAGTTGGTACCCATCAGTATTGGTGCCACTGATAATTTATCTTTTAAGACCTCAAAATCCCTTCGACAAGATTCAATCCATTAGAATTCTACATCCTTTGTAAGAAGATTAAACATTGGTGCAGCTATTTTAGTGAAATTATCCATAAAACGGTGATAATAGCCTGCATGGACAAGAAATATTCTTACCTCTTTTTGATTTTTTGGAGAAGGAAGGCCAACAATTACTTCTATTTTCAGAGGATCCACCTTGATTCCTTGGGAAGAAACATGATGGCCCAAAACTATGCATTATGTTAATAACATTTTGCATTTTTCATCACTAAGGGCTAGGTTCGCTTCTTGACATCAGGTTAGGACCTTCTTAAGGTTATCAAGGGCCTCTTGAAAGGTATTACCATAGGCTATAAAATCATCCATGTACACCTCTACACAATCATGTATAAGATCAACAAAAATTCCTAAAACTGCATGCTAAAAAGTGGCAGGTGCATTACATAAGCCAAATGGAAAAACTTTATAGGCTTATGTTCCCCAAGGGCATGTAAAAGTGGTCTTATCTTGATCCTAGAGTGCTATTAAAATCTGATTGTATCCATTACACCCATCAAGAAAGGAAAATTATTGTTTTCTTGACAGGGTATCTAACACTTGATCAATAAAGGGAAAAGGAAAATAGTCTTTAAGAGTGGCCTTATTTAGCTCTCTGAAATCAACACAAATACGCCATTTCCCTGTGACTTTATTTTGGACTACCACTAGAGTAGACACACATTAACTATCAGAGAGAGGATAAATGAAACCAACATTGAGAAGTCTTTGTAACTCCTCTTTTACTATATCTTTTAGAGCAGGATTCATCCTCCTATGAGGTTTCCTTATAGGGGATATACTGGCATCCATGTAAATATGGTGAATACAAGTGTTAGGGTGTATACCTTTCATGTCAGTGTATTCCCATGAAATGATCCAGATTGTCTTTTAAGGATATTAAGCAATTGTTCTTGTTGACTCTCGGTTAACCCTGCATATATGTGTAAAAATTTCCCAGGGATAACTTCACAATGCACGGTATAAGACCCTATGCGCTATTCAATTGCAAAGACACATGGTGTTTCTATGAATTTTGAGAGAGCCATAATTTCTTGAAACTCATCTCCAAATATTTTATCGAATTGGGCAAAATAATGTGGAAAATCTATACAAGTTGTGGAAGAGAAAAACTGGTTTAATATATTCTCAGTAGTCTTCTCTTGAAGTGCCCAGGAGTAGTCACTAGAAAAGAAGAGATATTCAATATTTTCATCGTTGAAGGGGCAATATAACCACCACAAAATTTCAGTTACAGGTTGTGCTGGGGGTATAAAATAAGTCTCTGTGTAGACAACCCATTCGAAATGGTCATTTCCCCATCCCTACATCCTATAAAGGCATTAGCAATGGCTAACATGGTCTCCCTAAGATAATAGGATTTAATTTAGAAGGATCCTTTGATTCCATGACCATAAAGTTGATAGGGTATTCCCATGAAGCTACTGATACAATAATATCATCCAAGACTCCAGCAAGTCTTACCATGGCAGGGTCTACTAGTTCTAGGACTAAAGGGGTAGGTCAGAGAAACTTTCTCGATTGTAAAGCTTCTAAGACTGCAATGGTCATCATATTAATGGCATATCCTAAGTTAATAAGTGTATTCTATATGGAAGTATTATTTACAATCACAGTTACTACTGGGGCCCCTGGAATTGTATATTTTGAAATCTGAGATTGGTGTGTCATACACTCAGACATCTCTCATATAACATGAATTGTGAGGGGGTATTTTTTATTCTTTCTTGGGTGTTTAATGCACAATTCATTTATTACCTTGTTGTAAATTGGCATGTCATTAATAGCTTGTATAGAGGGATCTTGACACAGATATTCTTTAGTTCATTCATAATGTCATACTCAAAATGAACTACAGGTTTTTCTATTGCTAGTCGTTCCAGAAATGGAGGAATCCTCTGTTCCTGAATGGGTTCTTACTGAGGATGGGTATGCACTGGGATCTTTCAAATATCCAAATCCTATAGAATAGCATCATTCATGACTTCATTTGAATCCTCTTCATCATTCTCTTAATGAATTATGACTGATGACTTGGGTCTTTCATTTACAACTCTTCCAGATCACAATTGTATCTCATGTACAGGTATAATCGAAATAACATAGGATGGAAGAGTTTGCAACTCAATGATGTTAAGAGCTTGAGTTGGCTTATCATTTGCATTAGGTATCAGTTGTGCAGGTAACAATGTAGGTCATGGAGGGTTTGTATTTTGTAAGTGATGAGGCTGTTGTGTAATAAGGGGAATTGGAGGCACAAACCCTGGTAAAAATTATTGGGTATTGGCTGAGTGATGAGGATACGGGTGATTAGGTGTGGAGATAGGTGGTGGTTGGTGGTAGGATTGTCCCCTCCACCCCTATGGAAAATATTGTTGTTGAGTAAAATTAGGAGGAGGAAGATATTGGGGTGGCCAATGCTGCCAACTTGTAGTGTTCCACTATTGAGGTGGTTGGTAATAAGGTGGAGGTTGTGGTAAAAAATTCTTATATGGTGGCAGGTCTCTTGGTTGCCAAGGAGGCTTCCAAGATGTTTCACCAAAATCCCCACTCTTGTATATGGCTTGTAACCCCAGTAACGATGGGAAATCATCTATTGGATTCTCTTCTGTACAAATATGACATACAAATATGTTATTTAATGGGAATTCCCATTGGGGATGTTTAGTTCCGCATCTTGGACAGAAAATGCTCATTGTTGCTCGTTCCTCTTCTTTCCTTTCCTTAGCTTGTAACGCATCTAGTTGGGAACCCATTGCTCCTAAATATTATTTTTGAAATTTTCCAATAGGTTTCCTAATTACATCCTTGTGACTCCTCCTAATCTAGGAGTATTTCCTTTTATATTTCTATTATAAGGCTCCCGAATATTTCTCCCGACTTCCACCCTAATCCTAGATTAATTTTTACACACCTCCCCAACTTGTGCAAAAGTTTTATGAGAGATATCGTTGGATGCCATTTGATTGAGGTTTTCTACCAGGTCTTCTGAGATCCCTTTAAGGAAGAGTGTTCGTACTGCATCTTCTCGAAGGTCATTATATTTAGATTTATGTAATGTATAGATAAATCTTTTGAGATAGTATTCCAAGATGTCGTCTTTGAGTTGCTGTATATTAAAGATATCATTTTAAGAGTCTCTTGGTTTTCAATACTCTTGGTATTTTCGTAAAAATGTAGTTTTCATATCTTCCCAAGTCTTGATACCAGATTCTCCTAATCCCATGAACCATCTTAACGCAGAGTCTTTCTGTGTAGTAGGAAATTTTTTTAATTTATGGGCATCTTGTAGATAGTTATAACTTCTACAGAGGATGTCAAACTCGAAAAAAAATGTGTCCGGGTCTTCATTACTTTTCCCATTGAAAGTAGGTAAGAAGGAAGGAGGGATGTTCTTCATATTTATATCTTATGCAGTGTATAAAATAGGGAACCCAAAGGTAGTCTCAGTTTGATTTTCTCCTTCTCCTTCATCATTTTTGGCCTCATCATGATCTTCATTCTCTCCCTTTTGCTCCATGTAGGTTTGATTCCTAAAGAGTGTGTACCTAGGAGGCTCCTTTCGAGGTGATAATGGTTCGTCCCAACATTATTTTTTAGGGGAGATCTTCCTACGATCAACTATGTTTTTATTAGATTCTATAGGAATGGTAGGTGCTACTGTGGAGGTTTCTATCTGTGAAATAATTGTATTTGTTGAGCCACCAAAGAGGGCTTGTACCTAGGAAGGATCAATGAAATCAACAAATTTAGGATCGCCTACTAATGATAAAGTTGTATTGTTAGGTTTTTGCACTAGTGGAGGTTTAAGGTTTTCCGAAGGTTGACCCTCTTGAATTTCTTCAATAATGGGATCCTTATGACTTTCTTCTAGGATTTCTTCCTCGTGTATGGTTTCTCCTATAATGTCTTTAGGTTTCCAAGTAGAACTACTTCCTGTGTGGGTTCTCTGATACCTTTCTGCTGATTTAGTGGTTGGGGTATTTCGTCCCCCATAAAGGTTAGTAGGGATTTAAGAAGGTTTTGAGAATTAATCTCTAACGTAACTACCCTTAGAATCTCTAGGTATGTTCATGAAAAACTAAACTAAAGGGAAACCTATGCTATTAATACTAGTACTGATGTATTTGGGGGTGCCTAATATAACAAATGCGAAGGTTATTACCTCTCATCTTATTGCTCCCCCGCCACCAACCTATTACTAAACTTCATAAGGGGATTCTACTTATTCTACCTTACTGAACAACTCTCCGACAACGAGACCAAAAATGTTGGGTATTATTATGTCTTAAATAATTCACCTAATATTTAATTATCAACTGAGGTTGGTAAACTTAAATTTGACACAAATTATATGCAAAGGTATATGGGTTCCTAGGGTGTCGTGGAAATATTTTAACAAAGAAAAGATCGAAATATCTTTCAAAATGAAAAACCAAGTCAAACTCCTATAAATTCAACTATGAAGGTCATTAAACCAAAACAAAGTATTAGACTGCAGCAATATCAATCTATACTACTCTACCCTATAGACAAACAATGAAAGGTAAAGATCTTAACAATACTACTCTAAGAAGGTAAACTACTTATTAATCAACTATTTCACTTTTTAATATAAGAATTAGAACGCTTTATAAACAACTTCAGAAACTAACTATGCAAGGTATTATAACATGGGAAACAATATTACAACAACTGGAGATACTTTACAAACTTCAACAAGTAATATATACATGCAATTAACAAATGTACATTATGTTTAAACTAAATTATCTAGTTCGCCTCTCCTTGATTGTTCTGTGGCTATGAATTCACCGTGATTGGAAGTAGAGGAGGAGTAGTGTCAAAATGGATTCCAAAAGAAGTAAAGAAACAAAGTGGGATTAAATCTAACTTAACTTCTACAAATATGTGCAAGCTAAGGAAGGTCCAATTACAGGTGAAGGTAAATATGGTCATCTATTCCAAAAGAAATTGACTCTTAACTAAGAAAGATATTATGAAAAACCAATCTATTAAGAGACAAGATTCTTTTTAAAAATTACTTTTATAAATAAAAAATTCTTATATGAAACAAATGTAAGGGAAATCTAACTTATAAACAAGTAAAGACCTTAATGAAAGAAGCAAGTAGAAAACTTAATAAAGAAGACATAATTAGGAAATAAAGTAGAAAAATTAATAAAGAAAACTTAATTAGAAAATGACATAGAAAACTTAATAAAGATAACTCCTTTAAATCCTATTATACAAATCTCTTCAGTAAACACATAATGAAAGAAACAGGTCCTACTGCTATGATCGATTTACAAGCTACTGGTGTACTTTTATAGAAATTTAACATGTCTAACCCTAAAATCAATATACACAAGGATAAATAAAACCAAACTAAATATATAATTACCACACATTACACATTATTGAATAAGGAAATCAGAGACAAAAGAAACAAAACAAAGCATAACTCAAAGCATATTTAGATAAGAGAAGGTTGAGAATAAGGATGGAACTTGATAATACTTTCAATAATATAACCTAAGGTCCTAATGATGAACATAACCATTATCTAATTAAAACAATTGCTGGTGAAACCCACCAACAAAGCTTCATCGACAAGGGTTCCCACTTTGTCGACGCCCTGCAACACAACCTCCTTGAGCACCGGCCCAGACACATTTTACCCTACCCAGTAATGTCTACGGAGTAGACGAGGTCTCACCTGAGGCGTTCAAGGGAGAGCTATCAGAACCAAGTTTCCAACAGTGGGAAAGGAGGATATGGGCATCCAATGGACGAACACCATAACTTATGCAATCATCACACTATATCACAATATCACAAAATTATTCATGGAACATCATTACTCATAGCGCATCAAATAGTTACAAAAAAACAAATTGCATCGACATAAAAGCAACAGATCACAGTGATATATCAGAAAGAGCCTAAATTACATCTACATTATGCCATTGTAATAAATTAGAGTCGCGACATCATAACATATCTATAATAATAGACAATATTTGAGCCATACTCATCACATCATTTTAACCTTGCACAAATGTACCACATTACACAATTCTTCTCCAAAACCGGAGACTACATACATCAGGAAAAAACCTGGATAAACCATAGCTAAGACAAATTTTTTTCCATAAATCAGATCGTACCAGATCTTATCCGATACAATCGTTCCCCCTTTCTCCTAAAAAAGAGATCTATAAATAGGCTTACACCTTTACATTGAGGGTCCACTACTAACTAAATTCTAACCGCTACTGACCTATTGCAACAAAACATGGTCAAATATATACATAAAATATTGAAAGAGCGGTTATTCCTCTGCTCATCGTGCTGATTTTACCTTGCGTAGTACTACATGAGCTTTCCCAACTGCCATGACACTGTGCAACTCACTTACCCCAAAGACCTTGCCAACAGGACCCCAACATAGTTTTGTGGCTCGCCCTTGAGCCATGTCAAGTTGACAGGGTGTGTGCCGAAGTCTTGTCCTTAAAATAGTCAAATTGATGAGCAATTTCATGAACCTGAAGCTAGAATTTAATGGCAATACTTTGACAATTAGTCAAAGTTTGCTGGATGGGGTATTCCTCACTAGCCTTGCTGTCAACCATTTATCGATTCTCTTGAATGGATTGGAGCGTGGCGATGGCCTTAACAACCAATTGGCCACTGATTTCTTGGAATTTTTCAAGCTATGCATGACACTTTTGTTGGTGTTCTTGTGCATGGGAATCTCGCTGTTTTATATCCTTCAGTTCTATAGCCCAGGTGATCTGCACCATTAGCGGCATGGCCTTCAGCGACATCTTCCAGGTTGCCAGTTGGCCTTCTACCTCTTGCACCTATGCAGTCAGCTGATTAAGTTTCTCATCCTAGAAAATACTTTGCCAAAACTTTTTGGTCATCTCCATAATAGTTTTGGCCTCTTTCTCCATGGTGCCGAACTGAGTGGTAATTTCTTCAATGGAGGTCTTGCATTCTACAACCTGCCTTGGCAGCGTTGTGGGTTGAACTAAGGCATTGAGCCAGAGTTTTCCCCAATCACTTGGCCTTTTAAACTGGGGTGAGCCCTGCTGTGTTGTCAAATTTTTTTTGGAAGGCATCAGAAATATCTTGCTCAAATTCACTGCACCAGGCACACAGTTGTGCCTGTTCAACAATCATGGATTCTTGTTCCTTCTTGAGGTTGGTAATCTCTTCAGCAGCCTTCTGCTACAACTCGGCTTGTGTCTCCTTCAAATGGTTTATTTCTTGTAACTTTTTCTCTATCAACTGCACATAGACCTAATGCAACTCCTCTGCTTCCTTTTGTAGCTTCTCAGTGGTATTTCAGGACTGGACATAGCCCTCAGTCAAATATTTTTGCCATGCTGCCAATTCCAATGTGGTGCTATGCTGCAATTGAACCAACACTATAGTAGATAGTTTGTTTAGATCCAAATTAACGCTCTATATTGGGTGTAGCCATTGGTGAACTTCTTCATTGCTCACGTCAATCGTAGTCAGGGGAACTTGCACATTCCTAGCCCGAGTGTTGTAAAGGAAAGTATCCTATGGCTAGGGTTTAAGAGGCCATCAACGTACTGGGGTTGAAAGGTGGATGCAAATGGTTCTGCAAGTAAATACAAACAAGATTTAGAGATTAGAATGGTTCATACCTTATCCAAACAAAGGTTGATCTAAGCAGCCCTTCAATCCTCTTCTTTCTCTTCTTGTGCCTCTCACTCCAAGAGACCTGCAAAATGAATTATACCTTCCTCAAACCATTATGACCACAAATAAAGAAATGATAATCAAATAAACATGAAATAACAATCTGATTAATAACAACATGTGATCATAAACAGAGATTTAACCACACATTGAATAATGATTTGGGAAGAAGAAGCACATCACATATTTATTAATCTTGAAAACAAGTACAAATATACCTTCTCTTCAAGTTTGACACCACACGAAAGCTTGATCTAGTTTTGTTGCTTCTCTTCTCCAAGGAACTCAGCCTCTAAGATTTTCAACACAAGGGGATGATCGCCAGGGCAAAGGTGTGGGAAAAGAGAGCTCCAATTCCTCCAGCATAATGATGCAAATATTCAAGTCCCCTCTCAAGGACCTCCCTACCTTTATTTATATGCTTAATGAAGAGTTAGGGTCGAATACAATGTAGTTACTGTTAACCCAAAAATCCCCCACATAGCTCTGTATGGCCTACACCACTCAAGGACACCATCTCACAACCCCCATATCACTCCATCAGACCTTCCATTATACCCCCACACCTCCAAAATATCCCAATGAGGAAGAAAAGGACTAAAAACCCCAAAAAAGAGCCCAAAATAGCCCCCTAGGAGCTAAAGCCCTCAAAAAGGGGATAAAACCCTAAAAGGGGATAAATTTAGGGTGAAAGGGGCTAAAGCCCTAACCAAGGGATTAAAACCCTAAAATCCCTTGGAAAAACTATAAAAGGAGGGTGGGGGGTCACTCTCAAAACACTTCTCCCTTGCCTATTGTTATGCTGCCTATGGATGCTTTGAAACCTATTGCCTCTCAAACCACCCACATTCCCTCTCCTCCACATCCATTCCCATTTGAGCCATTGCTCCCCCAACCAAGAGAGAGAGGCTTCCAGGAGCTAGGGCATGGTGGCCCATTACCTACTAAGAGAACGTATATTTGTGTTTTTTGTGTTTGCTTCTTAGCTATTTAGATTGCTTTGACTTATAGCCATTGTTTCTTGCAGGTTTTTTTTAACATTGTTTGCAGGTTGATCCATTGTAGCTTAGGTTTGTGTTGCAGGGTTTAAGGAGGCAGAACCCTAACTCATTTTCTACAGAGGGCTTCACAATATTCCACTTCTTCTTTCTACTCTTGCTTATGATTTAGTTTAGTTTTGGTTTCTATCACTAGATTAGCTTAGTTTAATTTACTATTCTGTTTACTTTCATTTCCATTTTGTTTTTCATGTTTTCCAACACTAGGAACCTACCCTTGTGCCCTATAGGCACAAGGGAGTCATTCCTACTCCTACAGTGAGGATAAATCCTCACTACAGGTTTGACGACCATACTAGATCGATCCCACAGGATCCCTGGTCCAAAATTTTCATTTTTATGTTTTTAAAATTTTTCCCTAGTTTTTCAAGAATCTTATGTTAAATCTATCTTAAATCCTATTTATTTCCTATTTTAACCACTGTCGAAGCCTCTGCTAGGCCAAACCAAGTTAGACTAACCCTAGTACAAGTTACTGTCGGCTAGATATGACTCTGTCTCACCAAAAAACCCCATTCTGGAGTAGGGCACTCTTATCGGGGAAAAATCTGAGACTGGGGTACTCTTAATGAACAAACTGGTGCACCCAGGGCACACTTAATCCCTCGATAAGCACCACTTCAGCACAGAAACTCAGGTTGTGGCTGTTTTTGCATTCGGTGCAACCCCCTTGCTCATTTTTGAAAAAATATTGTGGCCCCCTTGCTAGATTTGGTTAGAAATGTGCGGCATGTCATACAAAAGTTGAATTTAATACTAATAGACAGTAATTTTCAGTTTTAGAGGACTGTTAGTGTGGCCCAGCCACCTCTGTCCACCATTGCAGGTCATTTTCAGTTTCAGTTTGTATTTTTTGCAAATAATTTCATGAACAATGTGTAAATTTTAAATGAACCATTAAGGATTAATAAAATGAACTAGTCTAACTAAAAATAAATTAAAAATAACCATCTTTCTTTCCCCTTCCTCCTTTACCCAGTCATCACCCTCCGGGGTATTCTGGGATACGACGAAGGGCAAGCTCATATAGATCTAGGCACTCCATGATATTTTTCTCAAACCACTAAAACCAGGTGACCTGGAAGGTAGAGGGGGTAGAGAATGAGGGCTTCTCATGGCACTAAGCATCCTCCCTATTGACCAACCTAGCATCCGGGAGGTGACCTGAGGATCTATGTATGGGCTTAGTCCCATTGTGTTGAGATCCAAGCACCTTCTCTTGGTTGAAAAAGAATATTACTGTGAGGTAGACATATAGTTAGGCCAACAAACATTTAGGGTTAATCACTGTACTTGCTTACAAATTTCTGTTTATGCTTGCATACAAAACCATGACATGAAATCTACCATGATGAATTCGTAAACCATATTGCAGCAACCAAATACCATAAAAAACAAGAAAACCAACACACCATACCGGATAACTAACCCAACTCAATTCATGACGCTGAGTAAGCCTTAAAATTTACCAAATTTACACTAAGTTCAATCAATTCTGCAGTCTTTGAGGACATAAGTCCCTGACTGCTTCAACTATGGGAAGTACTTGGGCTTTGCCCAGAAACTCATTGTGAGGAGTACCACAGGAACCCCCAAGTAGCTGGACACTGAGAGGAATTGCCAAGCAAAATGGGCAATGACCCATTTTGATTGAGTAGAAGCACCTATGAGGAACAAGCCAAGTGTTGTCTTCTGGCAGTCTTGGTGGATGAGAGAACACCTTTAGCCAATAGGAAGCTATTGAAACTGGGGTCCAAATCTCATACCCACTAGTTTCATACACAAAAGAGAACACAATTGATCCTCCACGATATTCCTAATGCCTAAGAGGTGAACAGCCACCATTTGGAACACTTGATTGGCACCGTCGAAGCCATTATCAGCAATCTCCCACACCATCAGAGGGACACACTGCCTCTGATTTTGATTTAGACCCGTATCAGTCTGAACCAGACCTCAACACTGTACCATCAAGCCCCATGGATAGTGCAAACCCAGATCCATTTTCTGGCCTAATCTTAGCAAGTTGACCCATGTCCACATCACAACCTGTCACCCACAACTTGGCAAGTGGCCCAAGCACAGCCATGCAGACTATCATTAGCCAACTACCACCACCCATAGTGACCAGCCAAGCTGGGCCAGTGGTAACACATGGGGGTAGTGGACCCTCCAGGCACACTGCCCCTCTTGCCACACAGGGGGCAAATACACCAGCCACCTACATTGCCCCTACTGTCATACATGGGGGCAATTCCACCGCCACCCATACCACCCCCCACACAACACTTGGGGGCATGAGCCCATCCGTAATGGTGCCAACACAAGCCCCCCCAGCTGTCCAGATGCACTATGCACCTGCAAACCCCACCCCCATTGCAGCCCCATCCCACATTAACTTGGAATCAAATCTGCCCTTCATGGCTTGTCTGAACTTGCCTGATTTGGCTAGATTAACAAACGATCCCATTTTCCACCAAGCTTTTTGGCCACCTATGCCAACTAATTTTTCATCAAACATCTTCAAGTTTGAAGGCAAATCCAAGGAATGTACCCAAAATGACATAATGACATTCCATCTATGGTGCTCATCCAACAACATTGTAGACGACTCCATCAGGCTGAGGCTGTTCCAACGCACCCTTACAGGTGTTGCAACCAAATGGTACATTGAGCTGCCACAAGCCAAGTATTCAGACTTCAACTCCCTAGCTTTCATGTTCCTACAGTATTTCCAACTGCCTGTCAGATATGATGAGGGAGTGGAGATCCTGTTATCCTGTCGCCAAAGTACTGCCACTCACATAACTTACCATATCCATGAGTGGCGGTGACGCCGTAGCTTATGCAAAATCCAACTAGATGACATGATCTTCTTGGATTGGTTCCTTAAAAATTTGCTCCCGCCCATCGAAAAGGACATTGCATCTAAATGTCCCCAATCTAAAGAAGAGGCCATACTGAAGGCTTAGCAATTTGATTTGATCTACTCTTAGTCTGGATACATGTACACTGTCATTTCAGAGGCTCCTCGTCTGAGTACCTCTTACCGCAATGCACCTGGGGCATCCCATGCTACAGACGACATCATAAGGTCAATCTCCCAACAGTCACATCCTCGACCGACACCACATGCCATCACACCACAACCAAGCAACACTACTAATGTTGCTTACCAAAACCAAGCTTCAAACTATGCTAGAATGATGTCCTAGTTCAGAGCGATGACTTCCTATGCACAACCTGTGCCACCACAATAGGCTCAAGCTATGGCTTGGCCAGCAAAGCAGTATGTGGGGAAAATACCCACATTTGTGGCACCATCACCCCCAAAAATCTACTATGCATCGCCAGTCCAACAAGTTCAATCCCCCGCCCCTGCTCCACCCGCTCCATTGGGACAAGTGTTTGCACAGCAAAACCATCCCAACCAGCCTGCCCCCAACAATCAACAAGGGTAAGCTAGAAATAACTGGCCCCGCAATCAGGGCAATAACCAACCGTAGGGACATGGTCAACAACTGAATCCTCCCAACAATGTCGTGGAAAACCAGCTAGCCCAGAACCCCCTGCGACCAAATGCACCAAGATGCAATGCCCCATTGCGCACAAACCAACCATGCACACTCTATGAGGTGTATGGGCACTATACATTTGAGTGTCCCTTCATGGTTTGTGCAAAGTAGGCCATTTGAAATGAGTCCCAACAGGATTCCAATGCTACAAACCAAGCACAACCCAACCCACCACCTCAAGGACCTCCCCCCATGGTTCTTCAAAACCCACTGCCAGTCCAAGGATTGGTGGAAACTGCACCCCCTCCCCAACCCAACCCCAACACTCCGAGGGCACCGCCCATGGATGAAACAGGTGTTCACCACCTGCTAACCATGACCACTGAAGAGGTCAACTTACAGACTAGACAAAATCAGTACGGTACCACCACCGAACCTGCTGACTCATCACCAGCATCCACGTCTAAGACAACCAACCTACCTCTCCAGTTACCCCTATTCCTACGCCCCCCCATACACAGAATCACTAATATTTCCACAACTAGAGCTGCAGTCAGCTATAGCATTGTGGATGATTTGTCCCAAATTCCAACCACCATGTCTGCTCTTGAGGTACTTAAAACATACCCAATGCAACAAAAAGCCTTACTAGCCACCCTAGGGTCTGTAGACCCCTCCAACTCTAAGTTAATCACATTTGACATGAAGAAGGGAGAGCCACGCATGCCCTCCACTATTTCCTTCCAAATCCTGGTGTCCATCCAGAACTTGGTTATGCATCGATGCATAGTGGATGAGGGGGCATCCACTTGTGTCATGTCTACCTTGGTTTGGCAGAATCTTAGATCATCAATTTTGCAACTGTCCTCCACGACTCTATGGGTTTTTGATGGACACCCCACTAAATCCCAAGGAATCCTCCCCCATGTCCCCATCATGTTAGCCGAGAAGATAGTTCTGATTGACATCGAAGTTGTCAATGCTCAACTAGACTACAACCTCCTCCTTGGAAGGAGTTACATGTAAGCGATGCGAGCCGTCGCGTCAATTGTCTTCTGCCTCATGATGTTCCCCCGTGAAGGGAAGATTGTGATGGTTGACCAACTCACCTACCATGATCTACAAGGGTTAACAACATCTTCCAACGTTATCCCTACCATCTCCACCATTGAGCTGCAAGGGGTGACCGCACATGCTAACATCATCCTTGCAACCAACACCGTGGTTGAAAACACACCAGCCTCCCCATTGTTGAATGTGGGCCCTAGGTTGTTTACTAATCCCACCATGATGGCTCCTTTCTTGTTGGTGTCACCACCACTGACACAAAAGCAAACTACGGACTTGTGCATGGTCTCATCAAGCACCGCTGCACCCAAAAAACAACTGTAGCCATAGCCCCAACCACAACCACAACATCATCCGTAGCTGCAACGCCAACAGCAGCCACAACATCACCCGCAGTAGTAGCATTATGTGTAGCTGCAACCACAACCTCATCCCCACATGCAACCAGCTGGGAGTTATGTGGGCTCATCTCCAGTACATACAATTCCCTTCCTCTTTCCCCCACTTGGTGTCATGAGCAAGCCGGTCATGGCCACCTTAAGCCTACCCAACTTTACGTTGGGGATCTTGGTTTGGTATGTCAATCCACCAGCTCAACCAACAATGCCCCAGGTTGTTTTAACTCTAGTGAAACCTATTGCAGTTGAGTCTCACCATCCACCTGGCACTACTACATTTCGATTCAAAATCCAACGGTTTTTTCTGACGGCGCGTGGATTTTTTCTTTTAACCATGCCAAAAATCAGAAAGATATTTTTTTTTTTGAAATGGTGGGGATAAGCGTCGCTTAAGAGACACCTAGTATTTCAAGCATCGCTTAAGCGACGGATATCCTCCTAAGCGTCGCTTAAGCGACGGCGGTTAAATTGCCCATTTATTTAATAATTTCTTAAGCGTCGCTTAAGCGACGACGCTTAAAATGCTCAATCATTTAATAATTTGTCGTAATTGGTTAATTATTTAAAATGGAAAGTGACGCTTAATACATTATCCCACACACATTAAAATGGAAAGCCTAGGTTCATTTTTCATATAAATAGATGTACGGCTAGGTTCATTATCTCACACACTGAGTCTCGCAC